>DWAK01000420.1:0-10841 GCA_018230145.1 Lepidochrysops patricia
GTATATTAATAAGACAAATAATACAAATAAAGGTGTTGATGAAATTGAGACTAAATGCCAGTTTCACTTAGGAATAAGCATTATTTCTTATTTTTTTTAATTATATATAATATAGCAGGATAGTAATTAAATACTATATTATTTAACACAAACTTTTTTAAAAATATGTTTTAAGAGTTCTTAAATGTTACATAGCGCATATTCCAAGTGTATTACACAAATTATTTAATTTTTAAGATGATTAAACGCAGGATTTATCACCATAAGTGCTTCACTTCACTGTGTTGGTTCCATAATCTCACCTAATCCCCTCTTCCAAGGCTAAACATACTCAAAATCTAATTATTTATGTCACCTTGAACTTGATAAGGTTAGATTTTTTTATTATTATTTGAAAATAAAATTGTGTGTTGCCATATATATTAGGTATATACCTACCTATAATATACCTAGTAGACATTTCTTACACTACAAGAAAGTATTATAGTACTATTACTCCGTTCCTTTTAATTTATAAGGAATTATGTGAAATCAATTTATTCATTTATGATGTGAGATATTTTATTAGAAAGTGGTCTTTTTTTTGTTTTAAATATTTACAAAATATTAAAAAATTGTTATAGTAAATTATTTTTTTACCCTTTACTTTTCATGCTACTTACATATTTGAAGAAACTTTGTTTAACCCATCAAGCCCTAAGCTATAATTAAATATCTATAACAATATATTAAATATCTATTGTGTTAAATTTTTTATAGTTTTTAAAGTTAAATAACAATTAAATATCTATTGTGTCTGGGATTCCCACGAAGAAATATATTCAAAACTTTTTGGACTATTTTCGATACAAATACAAGGTAAAAATATTGAAGCATGGCAGTTTTTCATTACAAACTAGGTAAATGACCTTCTATAAAATTATCAAAGCTGTTTGCAAACTGCTGTTAGGTAGGTATGTTTAGAAAACTATTCTCAACAACATAATATTACAATAATTATACAGAAACAATAGAAATGACACTTACTTGCTATATATTCGACAATAAGAGTTGTTGATTCTCTTATCAGACTGGTTTCTCCGGCGATCTTCAAACAAGTCCTTAATAGCCGTCACACCGAGCACAAACAACACTGGCAGCATGGCCACCTCCTTGCCAAACGCATTTATGGCTGGGACCCAGTTCAACAGCACTATGAATATGAAGTAAACATTTGCTATCCTGTGAAACTGCTCAAAGAGATTCTTTGGAATGAACGACAGCAAAGTATACTTTGTAGTTCTTATTTTATTATTACACCTCTGTCCGTTTGGATGCTCCTTTGGAGGAGTTTTATCCGGGACCAAATGGTTGGGTACAACTGTTAAATGCCTGTTATCAATAGTGGGCTGCTGCCGTCTCATCAGCCAAAAAACGGCACGTCGCCATGGGGCTACGACCGAGGCACGTCGCAAAGTATAGATGGAGTCAGATCGGGAGGCCTGTCGGGAGTGGTGGCCGCGGACGGAGGTCAGGCGGGGCTGCGCGCTTGCGGGCGCGGGCTCGCGGTGGCCTGGCGGTAGAATGAAGTCTGTGCGGCTGCCAGTGCGGCTATGGCCCGGCCCCGAAGCGGCACGCGGCCCATCGCCGATCTGCCCATGGGAGAGCGCCCGCTGGTGACCTCGCATAGCCGACTTGAGCGGGGGCCGCGCGTTCGCTGGGTTCCCGGCCAGCATTGGCATACCTCCATGGCTGATGGACCTCGAGTGACCTTTTGCCTTCGGGAAGAGGTACGTTTGTTCCGGCACCCCAGGCAAGCTCGGCACCGTAGAAGGATTCTCTCCAGTCTCTTCTGTTGACATCTTTGTTCATACGTAAATGGAGCTTATTACTTTTGCCTCTCATTTAAAACTTATTATGTATATTTCTTTGAATTATATTAGTATTTTGATACGAAAGATTCGTGGGAAAAACTTCTCAAATACACTAAGCATATGGTTTGAAATCATCTGTTCACTAGCTTACACATCACTATAATTCATCTTATTTTGAGAAATTCACAAAACACTTAAAATGGTTTAAAATTTTCATAGTTTTACACATATTTATTGTTTCAAAGTTTAAACCGTACTCCCACTACTATTATTTTTATAATTGAGAAAGATTGCCACGAATAAAACGGTTGGCGACAAGATAACTCAAAATAAGCAAAGTTTACCGACCGACTGACGTGAAGACAGAAGTGATTGTACTTTGACAAGTTTGACAGAATGACAACGTTATTGCTGACAGTTGACAGTTTACTCTTGAATGTTGGCATTTGGCAACAAACCATAGTTTATTTTTTTGTTACTTCGTCCCAATCAGGACAGGCAAAGGGGAAACCATAGTTATTTCTCTTGAATCTACGTTTATAGATACTTCGATCCTTGTATACCAGACACAATAGATTTGTATGTATAATTGTTATGCGGTAACCGATTACCACTTGGGGACTGAATGTTTTAAGCTACGAACTCGTTGTAGTCGATGGCATCAATAGGCGAAATGCTAAGCTACGAAAATAAACTATACATTGTAATATAATTTATATTCGTATCTATTATATATTATTCATGCTGACGATTTAATCATGTTACAGTGGATGCGTAGCGATTAGCTTAAGCTTTATAACTTGTTATAGTAGGTAATAAATTTTTTTAGCGATGTTGATCGCTATTCTATAAACATTATCTTTATGTTGGTAGTTTTAAAAAAAAGTGTAATACCTAGTCGTCGACGTCACCGTTGGGCGACATATTAATTTTCCGACATTCTGACATTTAGTCCCGGTCATCATTGGAGTTTTTGCTGCAATATTGAATATTGGTAATTATCAACCATGGATGAAGAATACGATGTAGTGGTTTTAGGCACTGGACTTAAGGAGTGCATTTTGAGTGGTATGCTCTCTGTGTCCGGGAAGAAAGTCTTACACATTGATCGTAACAAGTATTACGGCGGTGAATCTGCATCAATAACCCCGTTAGAGGAATTATTCGCCAAGTTCAACGCACCGGCACCCGATGAAACCTACGGTCGTGGCCGCGACTGGAATGTGGATTTGATACCCAAGTTCCTTATGGCGAATGGCCTGCTCGTAAAATTACTAATCCATACGGGCGTTACCAGGTATTTGGAGTTCAAGTCGATCGAAGGTAGCTATGTTTATAAAGGTGGAAAAATTTCCAAGGTTCCAGTAGATCAAAAGGAAGCTCTGGCCTCCGATCTCATGGGTATGTTTGAGAAAAGACGTTTCCGCAATTTCTTAATTTATGTTCAGGACTTCCAGGAAGATGACGTTAAGACCTGGAAGGATTTCGACCCAAGTACAGCGAATACGCAATCTCTTTACCAAAAGTTTGGTCTCGAGAAAAGCACCCAAGATTTTACTGGTCATGCATTGGCTCTTTACTTGGATGATAATTATCTTCAGCAACCTGCTATTCAAACCATACGCCGTATCAAGTTGTACTCAGATTCTCTAGCTCGTTATGGAAAATCGCCATACTTGTATCCCATGTATGGTCTAGGTGAGCTACCCCAAGGATTTGCTCGCCTTTCTGCCATTTATGGTGGAACCTACATGCTTGACAAGCCCGTTGATGAGATTGTCTTAGGGGAAGGAGGTAAAGTTGTGGGAGTTCGCTCTGGAAATGAGATTGCCAAGTGTAAGCAAGTGTACTGTGACCCAAGCTATGTGCCCGACCGTATCAGGAAGAAGGGCCAGGTCATTCGTTGCATTTGCCTGTTGGATCATCCCATTACTAACACTAAGGATGCTCTGTCCACTCAAATTATAATCCCACAAAAACAAGTAGGCCGTAACTCTGACATCTATGTGTCTTTGGTATCTTACACACATCAGGTCGCAGCTAAGGGTTGGTTTGTCGCCATGGTGTCCACCACAGTTGAAACGAACGACCCCGAAACAGAAATCAAACCAGGTTTGGATCTCCTGGAGCCGATAAGACAGAAGTTTGTATCAGTTTCCGACTATTATGAGCCTATTGATGATGGAAGCCAAAGCCAAATATTTGTTTCGGAATCCTATGATGCTACGACACACTTTGAAACTACTTGCCTGGATGTTCTGAAGATTTACAAGTGGGGTACGGGAGAAGACTTTGACTTCTCCAAAGTGAAGGTGGAGCTAGGTGAAGAGGAATAAACTTGTAATAAAATATTCCATATCGCTTGTTATTGTAATGATTTGGTTTATACTGGCTGGATTATTACTTAAGAATTTTGGTAAATGTTTATAAATTGAGCTTTTATGTAACAACATAGAAAGATAAGAAAATACTCTTAAATATTTGCAAAAACTTTTTTTTATTTACCTATTTTAAATTATACGCAAAGGAATTTAAATTGTTATAAATTGGTTTTCTACATGCTTATATTTATATTAAGATAAGATATAAGGGTATATCTGCACAATAAATGTGGTAGTTTTGTGCATAGAAGCATTCCATTGTGGGTCATTTTATTCTGTAACCATATCATATATCTATTATGTAAAGTCAATACATGGATGCTCATTTTACATGTAAATGTTGTGGAGATCAATATTAAAATTACCTTATAATATTTGTGTATTCTTTTCAAAAATCCTCAAACCACATTCATAAGTGGCTAGCTCTACCTTATTTAAAGCGATCTCGTCGGAAACCGTCGTCAAATAATGCTATAATTTTTTCAAGTGAGCAAGACCAAATGGCTAAAAGTTTGTAAATAGTTGTGTTGTAAGTTTCCAAGGCCATCATTTACCAAGGCACTATTGTTCTGCTGATTTCCTAGTCCATTTCTAAACGAAAGTGCTAAGCTAGGGTTAAACAAAAACAAATAAAAGAACAATAATTTATTTTAACTAAGCACATCAAATTAGTCTATACAACATTTAATGCAATAAAAACTATCATCTCTACATCCTATGTAGATATTGTCATTTAATACTACGGGCGAGGAAAACACTTCACTTGGCAAGCGGTATTCTGTAACTATGTCGCCCTTTACAGAACTTACAATACAGAGAACGCCATTATTTGATACAGCTACAATATATTCGCCTATAAAACTGCATGGTGTGGAATAGACGGGGGAAGTCAGTAGAGTCTTCCAATGCAGTACTGGTTGTGAATTCCTAATTACTACACAATAAACATTATTGTCATGGCATCCAAATATCATTTTCCAACCCAGCGTGAGTTTTTTGAAGTGTATTGATGAGAATATGTGACCTTGAGCTTCAGTATACTCCCAGACCTGTAAATACAATACAAGTGAGTACATAGGTAATGTGCACCTCTTTCAAACAAGTGTAGTTCGTACAAGTATCTCGTGGCTCTTGGATGACTGACGCGAGCACCAGTATTAGCAGCCGGTATTGATACCTTGACTGGTGACTGGTCGCAACAGTTCTTTAAGTATAGCCATAAGCCAAGAGCCTTGTAGACTTGAGCTAAGATTGTATCAGCCGTAATGGCTTTAACAATATTATGTCGGAGTTTTTAAACGGAAAGGGAAACAATATTACTCAAGCTATGCATAGCACGATAGTCTGCTAGTGTTTTTAACAACTCATTAAAAGAATAAGCTCACGACATATTATTATAAGATTATAAATAGTATTTCAATAGATTATAATACCTTTTTTCTGATGAATAGCCTTTAAATAAAGAATAAAAAAAAATACCTTTTTTCCACTATCAATGTTTCTGCAGTGTAATACACCATTGACTTCAGCGAACACAACATATTTGTCTTCATTATACAAAGCAGGGCTGGCGAATACGGGACTCCCGAGGTGTGTACGCCAAAGAACGGAATTTGTCGCCGTATCGACGCACGCGCAGACGCCCGATAGAGTACCAACGAGCAAGTATTTCCCCTGCGCAAGTATCAAGTCCGCTGATATCCCGTGGTCGACTATGTGTAGGGTATCCTCAATTGTTCCATTCTGTAAGTAAATAAACATGTTTTATTGGTCGTGAAGATGTTTGGGCAGACATGTAAACGATCACCGGCTTTCCATCAGGCGACCAGTTTGATTTTTGCTCTCTATTAGGTATCTTATAAAAAAGGAGCATGTACGAAAATGGAATTTACATTTCAATACTTAATATAGGTACTTACATTTATAGAATTTTTTTTCCATTGAAAAACACAATGTACTCAGTGATAACAATGTGATAACTGTTAGGCACAGGAAATAGGTATAATTACAGGCTAGTTTATCTGTTTTTACTAAATAACAGACAGCTTATTGCATGACGGAAAACTAATTAAATTACAAAATACTAGCTGATCCCGATATACTGTATTTTCTATTCAGTATAATGATGAAAGTTGAAATTTAAACAAAACCATACCTAAAAATTAAAATTGTGACCACAACCATTAGGTACTTATCGGTGAAGAGATATAAAGATCAGAATCTCATCATATCTACCAAGTCTACCAACTACCTACACTATATCCGTTATTTACTTAGATAACATATTTTAAATATCCAGTTAAAATTAGTTTCGAAATTAGACGATAGTACCACTTTTTATTACTTACAGATATGATACTTACAATGACATCAATAACCCTTATATTCCCATCATAAGATGCAATATAGAGCTCATTATTTAAGACTACTCCTTTACTTTTAATCATGCATCCAATGTGAGTCCTCCACAGTAGTTTACAGTCTTTTAGTCTGAAGCACACTATAGTACCATCATAGGTGCCAACAATACCATACGGGTGATTTAGTATATTGCAACATACAACTGACGCCTCCACTCTTGAATTGACCAATACAGTGCCACAGATTTCACCCGATTCTGCTCCAGCAACAACAATTTTGCCCGAGTGACTGCCCACAACTGCATACATTTTACTGAAATGTAAAAGATTAAAATTGTAAGTTGTAACCAAAACGAAGGTTTATGCCAATTTTAATAGATAAATAATATTCTAGTTTGAGCAAGTTCATTACACCTGTCGTTTTGCATATATGAATGAAGAAAAAGAGATTTTAAGAAGCCCTTAACTTAAATTAACTGTTGACTTGGAAACTTACAACTCATGTTCAAACAAGGAAGGTGTAGCATCCACACATTTACCAGTATTGTATGACCAAACGACTTCATAGTTGACATTTTTTGAAGTACTAATATGACTCTGGACGGCAGAAGATGTCTTGGTTTGTGTCAATTTTCTTTTTCTTGGTTTCTTTTGGACTACGTCAATTTCTTTTAATATGACATCAATAATTTCCTTAATAGAATATTTGGGATTAAGTAAATATGGTAAAATCTGGCTTCCTAAATCTCTGTGTTGCTGAGACAGCTTATTACATATTAAAACTGCAAGAATAGATGAACCACCAATTGAAAAGAAATCATTCCTACATATTTCATTATACGAAAATGATTTGTTTAGTATAACACTGAGCTCTTCGATAAATAATGTTCTTACATCTATTTGTGGTAATAATTTTGGCTGGGACACCATTTGAGCCAAAATCAATTTAGATGTTTTTCCATGAGGACCCACTGGTAGACTGTCCAGTCTCATAATTTTATCTGGCCATTGCTTATCATCAAGTTTCAGTTTTAAAAAATCTTTTAAATCTTGGATATTGACAGTAAATGATGTGTAAAAAACAACCAAAAGTCCAGTATCAGATAGCCAGATACATGAACAGCTGTTTATATCTGGATTTTGCAATACAATAGCTTCTATATTTTGCAAACTGACCTTGTTGCCAAATCTCTTTATAACATCATCTCTTCTACCTCTGTAATAGACAGCGCCTTCTTTAATTTCTCCAATATCACCAGTGTCAAGTGCTTCTGAATGTTCTTTGGTATTTCTTGTGTTTAGAACTACACATTTTCTTGTTTTACTGACTGAAACAGAAATAGTATTTGTTTTTAGCACTTAGAGCATACAGACAGACAGATATACATTTCTTGGATTGAATTCAACACATCATAATTACCTAGAACAATGTTGCCAATGTTGTTGCTTTCCTTAGCATTTTCTACAAATAGTTCTGTTTCTGAGAGGCAATTTCCTAGTGGGATCTCCTCATCATCAGTAATTGTATCCAAATTGAGCTCAGCTACACATGCCCAACATGACATCTCAGTGACACCATATAAAGTGAATATTTTTGTTACATTTGCCACATCTTTCAACTTTTTAATTCGTCTGATCCCACACAGAGGTTCTCCACCAAGTGCTAACACTTTGAGTGTAGATTCAGGACCCAATATTTTATTTTTAATATCAGCATCGGAATACTGAAAGAATTTGGAGGGAGTTGTTTGCCAGAAGGTTACTGAGGGTTCCCTGCTGTTTGGAAATAAGACATCTGCTTTTTCTGGAGCTATCAAAAGTGTTGCTCCATTGACACACGCCAGAAGTATTTCCACCATAGATGGATCAAAAGTAAGAGGAGTAGAGAAGTTTATGACATCTTGAGATGTGATGTTAAATATTTTTGTTAAATCATTGACATTTGGCTGCAAGCAATCTAAAGGTACTTGAATATACTTTGCATCACCCGTACTGCCTGATGTCTTTGCAATAAATGAATATTCTTGAATTAAATTGAAAACTTGACTCTTAGATTGAAACTTATACATGCTTATTTCATAGCCGAAAACGGTTATTTTTTTATCAGGACTCTTAGCAAACAAGTCAGTGTTTTGCTTTGAGCATTGTACATGTATTATCAAACCTACTTTGGTGTCTCTCATGACTGCATTAACATCTTGTGAAGGATCAATAAACATAAATGTTGTACTGCATTTATGGCACCTGTAAATAAAAAAATAGGTTATTATATAAATTCATTTTATCCAGATAGGGTTTTTAGTCTGAAGATTTATGGACACAATATACTATAGATTTATACTTACGCAGCTATTAGACTTGGTATTATTGCGTTTCTGTCAGTAATTAATCCTATTATACCTTTGTCGCAGGTAACTTGTTGAATGTTTTGAACCATATATTCACATACACCATACAGCTCAGAGTAAGCATAGCTTTTGTATTTACCATCTTCATATACTCTTATTGCAATCCTAGAAGGATATTTGGCACAAGTTTTTACAAAAACATCAAAGTATCCGTGTTTTGGTTTCATTCTATAAATCTTGTATATTATATCGATCTAAATTAACTACGCTAGGCGCTAGGTATAGTGTAGCATTTTTATTTATTTTCATCCGTAGAACATTTGTAGATTATTAATAAATAAAATAATTTCACGTTTGTTTGCAAAGACCATCAGCAAAACCCATACAAAACCATAAGCAAAAAACTTGACAACTGAGTACCTACTGACAAGACTTTTATTAACTGTCAAATCTCTTTTTTTATAGGTACGATAAAATAGCCTAAGACTAGGAAAGAAATGGGAATATAGGTCGTTTTATGTAGCAGTCAAAAACAATAACAGTATCAGCCAGTTTCAACCTTAAATATCGTCAAAATTTATACTTATAATAAAAATATTAAATAACTACTACCTTCTAGCACATCCTGAGCGGAATGGTATATTGTATAAGTAACTCGGTTTATAAGTAATTGGTTTTTTCCCGCGACTTCGTTCGCGTGGAATACTTACTTTTGAATAACCGCGGGCCGTGACTCCATTCTCCTGATTTTGAAACATTTTTCTTTACTGCTCCACTCGTATTTGTCCCATCATGATGTTTTATTGCCTAAAGCCTTCCTCTTTAAATGGACTACATATCATATCCTATATATATTAATAGGAATAATAATAATAAGCACTCCCTTTTGTTGATCATGGGTTTTAGGAAGCGGCTTGTGTTGCGGTAGGTAGGTATTTTAGAGTGAAGACAGATTAAATATTTATCTAATTGCATTGATCTCAAAATCGTAGTTTACACAGCTTCTTAGTTCTTTCATTCTATTCTGTACAAATTACTTACTTACCTAAAATTAAGAGAGAACGTCGTTTCACCACCGGAACAGCAGATGTCTTTGCTAACCACATCGTGGCATTTGGGATGCCGTTTATACTTAAAGAGTTACCTTAAATGATTAAACTCACAACCACACTGAGAGATAGGTTTGATAGAAAATGGACAGATAGATAGGTAATGTTATAATAATTTCAATTCAGTAACTCCTTAAGTACATCGTAAGTATATCATTCTCATTAGATGTGTGATGGATGTGTCTAAGGCGTGCTGCAAACGACGCGACGGGGCGGGGCGCGCCTTTTGTCCGCGACACAGATATCATTTCATACTGTTTTCACATCATGACAGTTCAGGAATTTCAGGAAAAAAATCAAGTCAAAAATCAGTATGAAATGACTTCTATGTCGCGGACAAAAAGCCCCCTCCCCCTCCGGCAAGTGCAGACAGTCATAGATATATTAGGTACCTATAACTTATAATATTGTGTACTTTTTCTTAATAAAAATCCGAAACTACGGAAGTGCCGTTACTTCCGTAGTCAATTGAATATATAAAATTCTCGTGTCACAGTGTTGTTTACCATACTCCTCCGAAACGGCTAGACCGATTATTAGACAAATTTTATATGCGTACTCAGCGAGTCTGACAATCGGCTATTTTCTATTTTCTTTTCTTTTCTGCTTCTGCTAAACAACGTCTGTCGGGATGTCCAGTAATAGATAACAATATAATAAAACGTAATTTTACAAGTAGGCAAAGGTACGCAGAACAAAAATATGATATTACTTAATTATTAAGAAAAAAAATAAGAATGCTCACTTTGTATTGTCCTTATTCGGTAGTCAGAACGCAATGCAGCTATAG
>DWAK01000421.1:0-10834 GCA_018230145.1 Lepidochrysops patricia
GTGATAAGCCGGTGCCATCTCGCTCGCTCACGGACGGACGGACGGACGGACGGACCGCATCCTCGTGTCTAACATGCGACATCTCCCATCGATCTCCATGAACAGACACCTATACAATATATTATTATATGTATATTTAAAGTCTTACTCCGTGTTGGCCTGCTTGTAACGACAGATATATGAGGGTATCCTCACTCGAACCGCTCTGACGTCATCTTAAGACCCCTTTTTATTTTATGTTAAACCATTATTTTATATTTATTTGACTAACTTTTGTCCCGTCTACACTGGAACAAGGACCCATTAATGTAGAGTAACATATGAGCCATATCGCCCCAGGTGATACATAGACAATTAGCAGTAGGAGAGCCTAGATGACGTCAGCGAGTCGAGCATATCTGGTGAGGTTGTAAAGCTAGGGCTGCGTGCGCACGTAGGACGGTGTCGAATGGGGCGAGCCGCGCGTCGTAGAGAGGTGTTGTTGGCAGCCCCGGCCGGTGCTGGAGACCGAGGTGTAGTGGCGGGCGCGGCGCACGGCGGCGCGCATGCGGCGACGGACGCTCACGGTACACCCACCCCTAGCGATACCCCAACCACCTAGCCACTAGCATCCCCTCCCTGCACATTAGGACTAGTCTCCCTAGACTCTAGAGCGATTAGTGTCATCCCGCAACGAGCTTGCGGCAAGTTTTTCGACACTGTCTTTTTGTCTTTTCGCTGTGTGCCCTCGTTAATGAAGTGAAGCTTTACCCTGGACTTTTTCTTGAAATTTTTGAGATCACGCGCACTATATTCGGAACCGTCTCTCTTAGAGACTCGCTCGAGCCCGACTAGTGTCGATGACTTCCCGACAGCATCCCCTAGTTTCCGTCCGTTTGTTTGCATCTCGGTTTGTGGCTGTAGTGTCGCTCGGCACCGTCTTCCCCTCCCGACCATCTCTCCACGTGCCGACCTCTCTCTGCTTTGTATCTCATCTAGAGTTCCCGCTACCGAGGCCCACGGTTCTCCTAGCGGTCGCTAGCACTTTTTGTTTAGCTGTGTGCATGGCCTCCCGCACGGGTCGTCCCGGGTCATTCGTTAGCTCTAGTCGTCACGCGGCACAGGTCTCTGCATGCGTAGCGATAGTACGGACGCCACACTCTGAATACAGTCTGCGCTCGGCCAGAGAACATCCACACCACACTCGGTAGGCGCGCGGGGGGCGCGAGGGGGCGCGGCGAGGGTGTGACGGCGGCGAGGGGGCGGGGGGCGGCGGGTCAGAGGTTGTGTTGGTTGCAGCTCCGCGTGGTGCGCGCGTTCAAGTCGACGCTCGAAGACCTGGAGGAGCGGCTGTCGGCGCACGGCGCGGCCGGGCTCCGCTCGCGGCTGCGCGCGCCCCCACAGGACATCGCCTACATCGACGACGACGGCCCCGCACGCACTGAGACCACCATATTCTGAACGCACACGCACGCCGCGACACGCACACACGCCACTGTACCCGCCCCCGCGCGGCGCCGACCGCACGGGGGTATCTTTCATTTTGTTTGTTTGCGACGCGCCCGCGCGCAATTCGTACTTAAAATCTCCCTGCGCAATCTCGATCGCTTGTCGCGGTTTCTCCGTTTCGGACGACGGATCGTCGAATATCGTAAATTTGATTAAGTGTTGAAATTTTAGATGTAGGATAGTCGATAGCAATAAAGTATGTGTAGACGGAGGCCGTAGGTAGGCTCCGACCGACGTGCCTGCGATGTTTCATATTACCCGTTAGAGAGTTTAACGTTTCGAACGAATATCGCCTAGCGAGTGACACGGATGCTCGCGTGCGAGCTACTCGAATTTATAACGTACGATAGTAGACGTAGAACACTTCAGTTCATGGATATATATTGTATATAATAAGGACGTTTCTGGGACGGCTGTTTGTATATCGGAGAAGTACTATTTTATAAATCTTATATCTTTGGAATTGTACCTCTTATCTTATGACCCTAGCTTTTATCGATATACCTAACGCTTATATACTTTGTAAAACTTTTATCTCTTTCACATTTTTACTGCGTAGATAATCGAAGCGTATGGAATTTATGAGAACGACTCAATTACATCTTTCGTTTTTCGTTTCATAGTAAATTTTGGGACCACTTTAACCCGTTTCTGCCTATAACAGGGATACAATTAGACCTACAGATATGATATGTTATTTTAGTCGAAATATACATAGAGAACAATTTTTAATCTATTATAGCCATGTCTACCTGAAGTTTAGTATGAATGGACGCACTCGGGCGATGTTTAGTTGTCGGTCGAGTGTGAGGCGACTAGCATGCTGCTGTCGCGTCTGTTGGGCGCCAGTCTCAGTAAGAACGCTCTATTTCAGATGTTAACGGTAAGTGTAGGTCTGAGTCGAGTAGGCTTCGCAGGAAGCCGCCCGCCCCAGTGCTGAAGTAGGTACACTACAGTACAGTTCAGTAGAGCATGAGACCCGTGTTGCACGTTGTATGTCCTCGGTACATACACTCTGGCTTGACAATTTACGACCTAATCGTCTACGTATGAGAACACAACATCGCCCACGAGTAGGATAGCGTTATGACTTTTACTTATCATAAGGTGAACAACAGAGCGGCCATTTTGTGACACGTCTGTGTTGACAAAATGGCGGCTATTAGATTGTAAGTACAGAGTATCAATTTGAGATGTTATTAAACTTTTGGTCTAGTGTTGTTTTTTTTTTGTATTTTGAATTAATTTTGCTTCGCATTTAAAGTGTGATCATGCTTATGTTACAGCGTTTGCATGTGTACCGATGTCTGTGAGTATGCACAAGATGTTATTTTTTTTAGATGTTTGGTAGCATTGTCGTTTGATTTGATCTTTAATGCTTTTTTTATTTATTAAGTAATCTAAAACGCTAGTTTTACTTTAATAAAAAACTTCGAATTTTAAATAAGTGTAGCTTCTCGAAACTACCAAACCTCTAACTGTAGTGTATAAGCGAATGTATAAAACGAAAAAAATATAATATCTCCACCTAAACACAATTAATAGTAAATAAGCATCAAACCATAAAACAAATAAGTTTGTATTTTATTTTTATCGTTGACTCGGTTGTGTAAGTACTTATTTTCTTATGAAGTTAATTTCTTTGTCTTATTGCTTTTTTGTTACTTATATTTTAGTTTTAAATACTTACATACTTAACCGGCATAAACATTAGTTTAAAAACTCATTTTAATAAAAGTATTTATTTCAACACGGATATTTTATTTAACCTCAAAAAAGCTTCAGAATTTAAATACGCCGCGACATAGCTCACATACTGGATTTTTTTATATTTTTCAATCGTAGCAATAGTTTTCACTCGGTATTGTTTAAATCTTTCATACTTACTTACTTTTTTATTGCTGGATGCCCGATTGCCCCGCCCGAGCTAGAGAATGACCTTTCCTAGTTTTTAGGCACATAGTATCTAATGGATATGCTAAAATCTACTAAAATTTCTACTTTAGCTACTTCCTTCGTAGTTTCGGAGTTCTAAAACCAACCCGACCAGAGAGACGTGAGACGTCAACATTGGGGCTTCCAGTCGCAAAGAAATCTATTGCTGAAAATAGATTCCTTTGATTTTTGGTTTTAGAATCCCACGCAATGAATCTATCTCTATTAGCAACACAGTTTAGTGCGTTTAGTTCCCGCGAGAGTCGTGCGTTGCGCGCCAACTGACGCGTACGTAATTGTTTTGCAGCAAAAAGCGGACATTTTGGCCGGTCGCAGGATATTTGTCAATAATTATTTGGCGGAGCACCGGAGGATCAGCGTGCAATCTGGCGGCAGCTCCCTGCCCGCCCTCAGCCCGCAGTCGCATCAGAGCGACGATTAAAAACAAAACAAACCATAAACAAAAGTTATGACATTAAAAAACCCGCGAAAACGTCCCCGCGTTCCAGCTTTTGCCGCGATTTGACAACTGCCAAAAACTTTTGTTCCAATTTTGGATGTATATCCGTAAAAAGAAATATATAGGGTGTAAGACTTCGAAATGATTTACTAAAGAATACTATTAAGTGAAATATTAGTCTTTGCAAATTATATAAAGTATAGATTAAAATCTATGGTGCACTTTTAGATTGAATATAATATTATGTAGTACTCTTTAAAAAACCTTAAATAGCCCGATTTATAAAGCGTTTCCTTAAAGGAGTATAATCGTTGTGTTTTGTATATAAAGATACATTTTATAAAGTTACTGGTCGAAAAAAAAAGCAAAATAATAAAAATATAATGTGCCATGTTTTAAAAATTGAATAATCAAGTGCTTTTACGGAGTTAGGTTGGTGATAATTAAATTTGCTTGTTTTGTTTTATATGTATGTAACCTGTCTGTCCTTATGTAGTTGTGTGTATAGTGTGTGTTTCAGAGTAACTTCTGATCATGAAGCATGAGGCCGCACACGACAGCTGTGTTGTGCCGATGTGACTGTCAGAGCATGGTTACTTCGCAGAATTAGGGAGCTCGGAACTATAATGCGCAATTTTCATTTTACCGTACAAGAGTAAAATCTAATAGTCCGTAGTCGAGTCTCGTAGTAACGATCCATTATATAGCTTGCTTAGGACGTAATATTAGGGTTTGCTCCTGACCTATGTCACTATTCATAGTCAGCCAGTAGTTAGTGGTAACCAATATCATTGTATCTTAGAGGAGCAAATAGTATATTTGCCTCTCTTTCAGTGATGTCATGTAGAAAGAGGAAGGCATATCTTTCATAAAATGAAAATATCTTCGTAGCATTATGGTTCTTCTCTCCCAACCAATGTTTCGTTTACATGTTCAGATGTTTTGAATCGATTTCGATGTTTAAACATGTAGCATGCAGTAGCAATAGCTCGAATACGTCAACAGCTATCCAACACATTCACCCAAACACACCGACCTGGTCTTCCCGATTTTATTTTATTTACAAAATTCACAAGCAAATTTAAATATCAGCGTGCGTTCAGGACTAAATTTCGGATATTTATACGCTAGAATTAAATAAGTTTTTTGATAAATTCACTTATATAATGCACTCGGTGTAGAAAATTGCCTGCTAAAATGTAGATTTAAAAATGTTATTCTAAAATATATAGTGTTAACGTTAGGTAACGAGTGATCGAAGTCAAACTTTGTCGAACATCTTTTCGTACGCTTACTATAGTGTTCGTACACGCCACATAGATTACACGGAGCATGGAGTTGTATATTGGTATAACAGACTTTATACCGCTTTTTTGTCTCTTAATATTAGTAATAAAGTATCTATACTCCAAAGTAACTTTCATTTCACCCTCGCGCCCCTTTGGAGCTACATAATTAAGGTAAAAATCGTTTGGAGTTTTGTTGTACTGTGTCGGCCGCCCGCCGGCGTCCCGGCGTCTGGCGGTCCCGTATGATTGTCGTGTCGATGTTAGACCGCTTCGCAAATAGACTCACAGTAGCATGCGTATAGTGGCCGCAACGACGCGCGCAGTGGGATTTTATCCGCACGATAGAGTCCCACCCACTCTGTATCCTACACGCTTTATATGTATAGTTACACGTTCATACGGTAGTTATGTGGTTCGATGATATATCGAATATCGATAGTAATTTAGTGACGGTAGTGTATCAGCCTCACATATCGATAGCTCGGTCGCATGTAACTCATATTTTTCTGGCATACTCTAATTACGTGCGGCGGAAGTCGATAAGCATTGTAAATCGTAGGACTCGATATCGATACATCGACCGCATTACTCATGCCCTTTACTATATTCATGCGCTTCTCTATTTTAGTTTTAGATTTTTAACTACTCTAAAATCGAAATGGATCTAGTATGTGAGCGATCGTAAATATATGTGCTTTGTGCAAATATCGCATGGACGATAGGGGGACGCACCCAGCGTGCGACGCAACCGAACACACACACACGCACACAGTGTCGACGGATATATGTGAAGCTTCACACGCAGACAAACGCTATGTACATCGACCCGAACTGTATCAATATTGTAATCGTGTACCACGTCGAAAGTAACGGAGCCCTGGATGGAAAGTGTTAAATAGTTTAAGTGCACACACCATGAATGTGCTTATTAAGGTGTAGGATACCCTGCGATTATATTTCTTTACCTACTCTATTTATAATTTGTCTCTTTCCTACATCTGTTTCGCTTAGCGCGACACGCTTCGGTCCCCGAGATCCGAACGTCACGCTCGATCGCTATTTCCTGATTATGTTCGACTGTTTCTATTATGTTTATTTGTGTTCGCGTCTCTTTCTTTATTTCGGAATGGCGGTCGAGGCGTGTCCGAGCGCACGAGCGCTCCCGTGATGGATCTCTTTACTTCATGTTCTTGTTTTTATTTTCTTTTCCATGAATCCCAATTGCACACGGAAGGTCATAGGTGGCGAGTTACAAGAGCGCTTGATTCCTGTGCCCTACAGCAAGACATCAACCGATCAAGCTGTAAGATATATACCAAAGCCTCTCACGTCTACGTTCAGTTTTTTTGTCCTGGTTTTATGTTAACTGTTTACCGTACTCTCCACTTACAAGTTACATTGCTTGGGCCGGCGCCGCTCGCCCGGCCCGACTCGCACGATCATCATTCCGCATGACTCCTGCATGTTTCGATTCAATATTTTTGGTGTTTGCAAAATTATTTACACAATTTCTAACCAACGTGCAATACGATTTGACTGTGCCTAATCTTTGGAATTGAAATATCACAATGGAATTGCTTTTGATACTAAATCGTACGAGCAAATGCAAATGTAAATAATTATTCCTCCTAAAGATAGGATCTTTTAGTAGTTTTCTAATAGATGTTTAAATTTACTAAATTTAATGAGAATAAAAATAGTTTAATCAATATTCTTCTCGAATAAGGCACTTTAGAAGTAGGAAAAGCGAATAGCCTCTCATGTCGAAATCATTCCCATGGGCTAGCGGTAGACGTATATTTGGTTGCCTCATACTTGCACTCGAGTTTCAAAGACCAGGGGTTCGTCATGGACGCTTTCATTACCATTGAGAAGCTTTTAGATGTTAGTGACGTGTCGGGGACGAAGTCAGCTTCGCAGTAGGACGGGTGTCGCTTCGGGTAGCGCTTGGCCCAGGTCAAATACAGTCACAGCTGCATGGGCACCGCGGCGCGTCTGTATTCAGAGGACACTGCATGGCATGACACGGCCGGACCGGGTCACGTGACCCACACTGACACCTGTGACTGGAATTTCGAAACCTAACGCTTGCCGCCTTTTTTGAGCTCGGTGTGCTTTTATTAATGTTTTTATTATGGAATATGTATTTTGTAGCCACCACGGCGAACACTTTTTGATTTATCTCAGATATGTTTTTGTCTCCGATATTGTATGAGATATCAAAAAGGTCGCACCGGCCCCCACCGCTCCGACCCGCCGTTATCTGGGCCCAGGTGCGTTATTCACTCTCTGTAACACTTATGTGTGAATGCATTCCAAGATTCTTCGAGGTGACCCACGACTTCTATATCAGAACATTTAAAGTTAATGTAGTTTTTAGCGGAATTTTCCTTTAAGTCTCACCGTATCCTCATTACATATCATTTACATCATAGTTTATGAACAGTTTCATGGGTTTTTTTGGACGCGGATTCCGCTAAAACTGTCTTTTAGTCTGGGTATACCTTTATTTAACTCGCTTTAGTGCTACACGACTACATTATGTATATAGCTATGTATAATGTTATACTTTGGAAATTCTCGCGATAATTAGGAAATTTTAGAAATTATTTAAGTGTTCTAACTTTTCTTGCTATTGTACTTGTCTTAATGAATATAAAATAGATTTAATTAGGTTAAAATGTTATCGTTAATAGGTTACAGTAGAGGGTAGTGGTAAATTAATTAAAAAAAACTATATCGAGGATAGAATATGTAGTCGCGGCGTGATCACACCTGACTTTGATCAATATTTACGAAAGCAGTTAAAGGATACCTCACTGAGAACTTGCGGACGATAAATATATAATCTTTCGCATTAAAACTGCACCGTTACAAGTCCAGTGTGACAGCCGCTTAGTATACGATAATGAGTCGCGTAGCAGTGGGGCGTGGTGGGCGGGGCGGAGCGGGGCGGGACGGCGTGCGGGCGCGGGGCGGGTAGTGACGGCGGCGTCTGCGCAGATCCGCGTGGTGAACGCGTTCCGGCAGGGGCTGGACTCGCGCGGCTCGCTGGCGGACGCAGCGCTAGCGGAGGCGCTGCGCAAGCAGACGGCGCTGAGCAAGCGCTACTCGCAGAACGCCAGCGTGGACTACGGCGAGCTGGCGCCGCCCGAGCTGGACGTGGAACGCCTGTCCTCGCACAGCCACACCGAGACCGCCGTGTAACGTCGCCGCCGCATCACCTATTGTTAACTAGTGTGTTTAATTATTCGATTGTTTTGAAAATATTTTATTACGATACGCGCGCGTCGTGCGCGCGTCTGTTGAACAAATATTATTAATTTTAGTACTTAAGCGCGAGGACGAGCGAATGGACGTGTGTTTTTGAATATACATTTTCGCGTAGCGTCGTGTCATCTCGCACGGAATGAAATGTTTTGTATCGGTCGGGGGGGGCGTGGCGCGGGCGGGCCTCCTCTTGTACATTGTCGCCTGCCGCGGGGCGCCGCCCCCGCGCCGCGCGCCTCCCGCGCTCCAATATTGAGTATTAGTTAAGACGTTTGTTATAAATTTCAGTAACTTTTTGTTTTTACGACCTTTTCCCCTAAGTCTAAGTATACATTTAAGTCATATCTCGGAGCTAGGCCGCGGGGGCGCACTCCACTTCGAACATCTTCAAATGTTTAAATAGAAGTAAACATTAAATTGTATATCTGAAGGTATTTATTTGTAATGCTAGTCTCTTATGAAACAAAAATACTAATTATTCAATTATTATAATGTACTTATTGATTATTGATAAATACTTCGAGTTTATTAAACAGAATATAGTCTACGATGTAACGATTTGATTTTGGAATTTTTTGTCTACGAGCTGTATGCGCGGCGCGGGCCGGCGGCGCTGGCCGGCCGCGGCGCGCGCGGTAGGCGACGTAGGATCGCAGCAGTGGCATTTTCGACTAATATGATAAGACGTGTACTCGCAGACCGCGACCGCGACACCGACGTGCGCGGGTGTCGGCGCGTCGCGCGGACGACCGCACGTGGCCGTTCGCTTTAGTAATAATAAATAATGATAAAATGAGAACGATTTAGCGATTCGGCGATGTTCAATTTTGTATAGAACGTTTCATAGTAGCGGTATTGAGAGTTGTTACGTTTTATTTTGTGACGTCCGGGACGCGGCGTCGCGGTGGACGGACGGACGGACGCGCGGACGTGGCACGACCACGATATTACATCTTGTAAGTAATCAAGTATTAGCTTCGAATCGATAAAGCCTTTTTGAAACTAGTTGGAAATGAATTGACTTTCACATGTTATTTATATTAGTTATGGTTTATGTGAATAGATGAGGCCGTGCGGTTTTGTGTATATTGCTGTTTTCGTTTCATTTAAGTACCACGAGTTTTCCGATGAAAGACATATTTAGGAGGCGACTGTGGTGGGCGCACGGCGTCCCTAACAAGCGATTGTTTTGTCATGACAGGCCACTAACCATCTAGGTAATAAGTCCCATTGTTGTATTTTTCGTCTCACAATAAATGAAAATCTATTTTATTGTTTTTAACTGTGTAGTTTTATTTCTTTTACCCTTAGAGTTTGAATTTTGACCGAGTACATTCTCGATAAGTCTGGGTTCGATCCCCAGAGTTTATAAGCTACGGCAATTTTGATAAGAAAGAGACTACCTATCTTGCTAACTAAAATAGTTGAAAAACAATTAAAAAAGTATTAAAAATTCCAACAAAGAACCTACGATGTAGCAAAGATTATTAGTTATGAATTACTATAACTATAATCTATGGCAAACATTAAGTTTTAAAATATAAATTCATACTTTCGAATTATTCAAATATTACGAGTGTTTACTTGTTTACTTAACACATCAAGCCCCAAGTAACTGGCTACTACATAACAATTAAATATCTATTGTGTCTGGGATTCAAACGATCGAGGTGTTAAGAGTTCTTTGAGAAAATATACTCAAATATATCAAACCGGTAGTGAAACAAAGTTTATATTTAGTATTGTGTATTTTAACGAAAACTTACAACAAGAGAACATGAAAATAAATTTACGAGGGATTGTTCATTAAATACGTACGGGAATTACTTACATTGGTAGATCATGCGTTCGTCATAATTTGTGTATTATAAATTCGTCATTTTTTCATAACTATAAGACTGTACATTTTTAATTACTTAAGAAGCTGCTAAGTTTTATACGTTAATATTTGGCTAACATCCACAAAGTTAAATTTAAACGTGACGTATTCAATGAACAGCCCCCAATATCCTTAGCCTAATCAGTTCAGCGCAGCGCTATGAGTCCCGGGGGCGGCTCCGGGGGCAGAAAACCAGTTAAAGACGTATTTGGATCTGAAATTGATACATACAGTATTAGAATTATTAATACTTTTTTAATATATTTTTCTTTGCTGAAGCCTTTCACTCTACTTATATATTACAAACGCGAAAGTTTATACGGTTGTGTGTTTGTTACTTCTTCACGCAAAAATTTATAAAGTTGCAACCGCGGGGCGCAGCTAGTAGTTAAATTAAACAATATTACGAGTCCTAGGAGGAAAGGAGGCCAGTTTTGCCATACAAGTGTGTGCTCAGTGCAATAGGCATGACGAAAGATTTTCAATTTCTATCCCAGAATGTGTGTATACATT
>DWAK01000422.1:0-10829 GCA_018230145.1 Lepidochrysops patricia
GCGTCTACAAGGTATCATTTGACTTGGTTAATGTCAGTTCTGCAGTTAGTAGACTTGCAGTAATATAATGTCTTAAGGTAAAAGTTTAACTTTAGAAAATTAAAAATGTGATAAATATGTACATATTTTAACAGACGATAAATTGCGATTTTGAAATTAATATAACCCATATATATTTAACCATAACTGACCATTGGTAATATTTCAAACTAGATTTCAATAAATACTTCACCTCAATTCTCACGGAATTAATTGACTCGGAATTCTGGAGGGAGCATTGCGTGGTCTGTGGTTCCCCACCAATCGCAGCGGGTCTGCCCAATTATTGTCCAATGTTATGGTCAAAGACAAAATATATTGCTACTAGTTGCCTGCAATTTCGCATCGCGGAAGTTCGGTTGTCGCACGATTACGTAATGTAGGTACATCTATGTCAGCTCAAAGGTTCAGACGCTTTACATCGTTATATTTCAATTTAAAAAAATAATATTTTTGTAGATTCGATGAACTGACCTAATTCTTTAGCGGAAACCAAAAAGTAAATTTTCGTGATTGAAAGTTTTATTCGACTGCAGCTCAATCACGGAGAATTGCAATATTCACCGCAAAGGAATATTTTAAACGAAAACCCAAAAAAAATTGAAATAGAGTTGTACAAACAAATATTCCATATACCGAAAGCCAAAAAAAGATTGCGATACGGCTTCGGATAGGAGATTTATGATGAAAAAAGTGCGAAGCGTTGGAAGTATTTTTCAATATAGGAAGCGGAGGTATGATAATGGAAACATGTTATGTTCAGTTCGTAGACAATAAAACAAATATGTCTGCCGGTGGGAGTGATCACTGTAATTAACAG
Source organism: Lepidochrysops patricia (assembly GCA_018230145.1). Classification (NCBI taxonomy): domain Eukaryota; kingdom Metazoa; phylum Arthropoda; class Insecta; order Lepidoptera; family Lycaenidae; genus Lepidochrysops; species Lepidochrysops patricia. Next base: position 860 of record DWAK01000422.1, read on the forward strand.
GGGCCTCGCCAGGCGCTCGAATACCAGGTGTTACTTTTTTCGTGTTCCGGCAATACGATGTTTTATGATTTCGACGATTCACGAATAATTACTCGGCAATTTAAAAGGGGTGTACACTAATTACTGTTGCCATACTCGTCTCTCGTTAAGGACTTCGGAAATTGTTCCATTTAACATGGTAAAACATCTGAACAACCTTTTCGTCTATTGGTTAGTGGGCAAAGGTTACATTCATTATAATAAATATACTATGTTAAATCTTTTACATACAATATAATAAAGTTATAGTATCTTAGACGTAGTTAAATTAGCTGAATAGTTTAAAATATATCTTAAATGATGACTTTTTTTTTCTGTCCCTATTCTAGTAATACTTGATCATAATACGGTACGGTACCTCGATACTAATCAAAGCTTTAATTTAACTTTCACTAATATTTCGCAAGATTTTAGGAATCGAATATTAAATTTAGTAGGCTTGAACAAAATCGATGTTCGTTACGAAGTTATTAAGGACCCGCAGCCGCTCCGGCCGGGCTTTGTAAATGTGATTATCGATTAATGCAATAATGCAATTCCATTAAGGCATATCAGAAATACAATCGTCCGTCCACCGCATGCACTTACCGCACGGCCCGGATTCACTCACTAACGTTTACTCATCCCCTCAATTTCTACACATCACTAAATTTCCTAGAAAATCGGTGACGAATGAAGAATGATGAGAATCGATTTTTAAGACTTATCTTAATATTTACGCGTCCTTTTTTTGTAAAACAAACATTGCCAGTCCTTTAAAATAACATTTTCGTAACGGCGTCGTAACTAACTTCGTATAACAGCGATGCGACGCTCAAATTCGTAACGTAACATTACAGCGAATGCTCGTTCGTGCTTACGTGAAGATTTCAGCGGTCTCCCTTGTCTTCCAGACAACCGTAACCTGCGTAATAAGATATTTTCATAAACATTATCCATAGGTAAGCGGTAAGTGAAGCCAATAAGTTATACGACCCCACGGCACTAGAAGCCATTATCTACTGTTGATGTTACGTCTATTACACGTTTTCGTAAAATTTGCTAATTGAATCACGGTGCGAGAGGTGCGCCATGTAAGGGCTTCCCAAAATTAATTGAGAACAGCGCCAAATTTATAATACAACTACCTAACTTTATAATTTATGGCTGATACCAAAATAAATTTTGGATAAATAGTTTATTAATTATTTTGTACCCTAATATAGGTGGGTAGGTCCATTAATAGATTCGTTGCCGTTAAATTTAATTTCTTTTTTATTATAATCTGTTTTATCGTTGGTGTCACGTCTGTAGGTTTCAAAGTATTGTAAATATTTTATAAAGAGCTTGATCTGAAAAAAACATAAAGATTACTGAAATTAAAATGTAGTAACATTTTCTCTTGATTTTTTGCTTCATCATATAAACCGCGATCTATGAGATTGTTGAGTTAACGCAAAAAATACAATTGAAATCGTATTCCGTACGTTTAAAAACCTATCCAGTATATTCAATGCAGCCAGAGTTTTCAGTGGAAAAAGTAAAATAACAATGACATAGCAGATGTTGGGGCGTCCCAGGTGTCTGTCCGGGCTCTCTATTTCTCAAAGTGAATTCATGATGTAGCTCGTATCTTAAAGACTAAGCCCCACACCGTGACTACTCAGGGATTATATTTGGACCATGTTTATGGACTATCATTATCTTGTAAAGCTTTAGACTATTCAACTTTCATTTTTGATATTGCCATGATTAAGCCAGAAGATTAACCAAGATTATAACGTTGGCGTTAACGGTTAAAGAAAACTAGGTGTAAATGAATTTGAAAAACTCTGTAAATGTAGAATTAAAAAAACAATCATCATCATCACATAGAGAAGCAAAATAGTTTGACTTGTCTGTATGTGTAATAAGTAATAACACAATACCTTTACCCTTTCGTTTTCGTCGGGATTACAAAGGCATTTTCATGGCAACAATAATCTAGGGACATTCTCCTAGACTCTACATTATTAGGTTTGAGGTCTTATGAACAAATATAAACAATATTTAAATAGGAATACCAAGATTCCATCACAGATTTTGCTCGCTTCATAAAAAAAACTTTTTGAAGCTTAGTTGCGTACAAAGTTGATGTCGTGTATCATGTTTTTGAATGCGGGCAACTGTCTAAATTCCTCATAAATATCCCGGGAAACTTTGGTACTATATCATGCGGGGGATTGCAAATAGACAACATTTTTAACGATATTGAATTATAAACAAGCGTTCAGGTAAAGTACGAAACCTTCACAAAGAAATTAATTTTATATCACTAATATTATAAAGACGTAAGGTTGTGAGTGTGTGATTGTGTAATATTTTGACTGATTAATGAATTTAATAAAAAAGGAGAAATTCATTCACCTAGTATACTTATATCATTATTGTGATATTTTCTTCCGTCTTCTACCTATATCTTAATAGATATGGCTACTTAATTGTTGTCAAATACTTATTAGGATAACAAAGAAATATTCCACAAACGTACAGTAGGTATTCGCCATATTAGTGTTCCACTCTTGAGCAATTTTCTATTGAAATAAGATCGAATAAACCGTGTCTACAGCCGTAAACAAAACGAAATTAGACGCTAAAGTCAACGGAATTCGCGGCATAAACTTTTTAATCATGCACTTCAGTACGTAATTAAAAATTAAGTGGCGCCCAGGTGTTCTGGCAAATGCATTAATTAAGGCCTTAAACAATGTACTTCGGGGCAATTACTGCGTGCGTTCCCGATAGTGTCACCCTGACCTAAATCACTATTCATTAAAAAAGCCAAAGATCGATTTGAACTAGATTCACCATTTAGTGAATATTCGGTGAATAACATCGCCATAATTTTTATGTCTTAAATCTTAGCTGTTGGTTTTCCTCGTCAAGATAATACCAATATTAAAAAAAACTATCCTGTCGTCTAGGACTTGTTAGGTGAATTCTCCATAACTCATAAAATCGAGTTTTTTGGTTAACAGCAGTTTTGGTGGAGAAAACAGCCATAACAGAAATTTATACTCTCTTGTTGTACGTTCAATGCTAGTGCATTTGTAGTATTTTTCATATTCAACCGATAAAATAATTTAAGTGAAATAAAAAATAATTATAAATTGATTTTATCGATATTATAAGCCTTAGGAATAAACAAAAGGCGTGGTACTGTAATAAACCGTGTTTGGATTGACACCTACTTAAAAATCAGTTTATAATAATTTGATTGCGCATTCAAAATAATTGTGTCAGTTAAATACTAGAAATGGTATCCAGATTATGAAAGTAGAAAATAAATCTATGCAATGATACAATATATCAACTAGCTAGAACTACCATAACGTTGCAATATCGTAGTAATAAGTTATCTAGCCGTCCCTTTCGCACATCATATAAAATATTCAGCAGCGAACTGAGAGGGAGGTATTACAAACTATTTCACGACTTTTCTCTTTGTTTCCCCTGAGATCTGCTTATGTGTATTACCTAATGCATTGTTTATTGTTAACACAGCTCGTGTAAATATATAAAAGGTCGAAATTACTTTCGATATATTATGTATGCTCATGTGGAAAACTTTCCGCAAGTGTAAAGAAATATACTTGACTGCGGACTGTTTGCTTGATGGTAAGCATTTACCGCCGTTTATGGGAACCCCCAACATCAAACGTCCTTGTATGTCTGTTTCTTAAATGATAAGGTGAACATACTTTCACCTTGGGCTTACTCTCTTGGCGAAACATAACGATATCATTTTCACACCGGTTTTCTGTGTGATCATGGTATTTATCTGATCAAGTCGACCCACTCACAGATTTGTAATATATACGCCCACTACAGTACCAAAGTTAATTCCATAATATTATTATAAACACGTACTAAAGTTAGAGAGTTTTATGTGGCTTTCTGCCTTATAAGGTAAAATAACAACGAGCAAATTAGTAACAATTCCGGATCTTGAAAAAAGTAAAATACGAAACTCCCGAGGAAAACAAATACATTCGCGGAAACGTCGACATAACTCGGCTTCATTAATATGGAAATAAGTAAAATTATTATAAAACAAACCATTTTTATTTCGACGTTATTACGTTTACGAAACCACTCCGCGGGGAGGCTCGAAATGAAATACTTTTGTAATCATTGTTGGCCGTGTAAATGGAAGTGCAATAAGGAGGCTTACGCACTTCCCGACTGGAAGACGCGGTTAAAATAAAATTATTTACTATTAAACTATGTAGAACAACGTCTGTCGGCACCAGGTATACTACCTGAAATAAATTCTAAAATAAAAAATAGTAGCTGATTCTCAGACCTACTAAATATACGTATAAATATTCATAAAAATCGGTCAAGCCGTTTCGGAGGAGTATGGTTACTAATACATATATTTATATATTCGATTAACTGTACGCTCTTAAATAGGTGGATACATAAAGCATTATGAACTTGGATAACTCGTATTGCTTTACTCATTATGATGTATGATTTATGTGTGACTATGAGTTTGTGCTACATAGGTGTTGTCCTATGAGACGTAGCGTCCTCTAGGTAGCGCTTCGTTTGGATTTAGGATTGAATTACAGCGAGGTTAGAGTACAAAAACAGAAAATGATATCGCGATTCTTGTGTTTCACCAGTATCACTAACGTAACATGCTTGTTATACGCTTTCAAAAGTATCCCACCATCTCTTTCATTAATACGAAGAAAAAGGAAACACCATTAAGTCGGCTACACTAGCCTACTGTTACTACTTTTTTATTAGAATTGGCACACGGCGATGGTATTATTTTATCCAAATGTACTATTGTAATCGAATTTCTTCACCACACTACGCTTGACTGTTTCACATGACATGACAAAAATGGAAACTCTTTGGGTTATCGTTATCATTCACGCTCAATGATTAATTATGATGAACGAATGAATGATTAATGCAGTTCGCTAATCCTCACAAAATAGTGTGAAGACGCAAAGTCCATAAGCGCCCTTATGGCACCCGTCTGTAAAAACTTCCTTGAATAATGAGAGTTTTCACCTTACTGCTACTGAAATCTTCATAAGTGTAATTAATTTTCAAACTAAAGGAGAACTTGAGAGACGCTTTGAAAACGCACTTAGTTTGTACGTGTTCTGTCTTCGACGGCGTTAATTTTTAAAGTGTAATGATATTTCGGTGCATTTCTGTAGCTAGTTAATTACACATAATATATTCTACCTAGACGAGCTACTCTTCCCTCTGTATGCGCATCACATTATATTATGGTGATGATATTAATTTATCTTAAGAAATTAAAGCCATGATTTTGACTGAAAATTTATGGATTTTACGTCTAAATATCTACGTCCCTCTTGAGTTAAGTACATTGAGTTTCTCATTTGATGTGAACGTACGAATAATTATTTTATGTTCCATAAAATTTAAGTTCCAAGGAGGCGCTACGTGTCACATGCATAAATGTGACACGTATCGCATTCTTCCCGAATACATATCGATGTTCATTGACCCTAAGTGTTTATGACGACACGTTTTAGTGCGGAATAATCATATGAAAATCATCGTTTGAATACCTAATATCAGATTTATCCTGAAGCTAATAAACTTGCAATCAATCCGAAACTCATAACACTGCTGACAAGTGGAATTTAGTTATGAAATTCCCAGAACTCCTATGGGTACCTACCTAAGTACCGAACTCCAGGGATTTCATGCAAGATTCTGCTTCACTCCAGCCATTTGCAACTATAATATGCAAACTACGCCGTACTAATGTCAGAAAGCGTACACCAAAATGTGTATTTGAAATATACAGATTTGTATCTAGTACGGTGAAGCTTTCAAGAAAATAAAATAAAAATATATAATGTAGAAATAGTAAGATGGAAATAATTATTCAAATTGTTTCATTTCCAGGTGTTAAATATTTAAATACCCTGCGAATTTAGCGACTGTTGGTAAAATATTTTTTAAGCGTGAAATTTATTAGAACATCGATTAAAAATTCACTTTTAATTAACAAGAACAAAAACATAATCTATGAAAAGTTTATCTAACAATCACGATTCATGAGACTGGTGACAAACAGACATAGGAGGGAAAGTTTTATTAGGTAAAGAAAAAGTAGCAAACGATTCCTGTTACTGTGGAGAGGCATGAAAGTCCTTACTTGTAGGGCTTTCCAAGGAGAACCAGTCTTCGCCACTTTTACGGAACCCAATTAAAACGCAGAAAATAAACAATTAGCTGCCTGCCCACAGCAAGCATTACGCTTATGAAACGATGTAAACAGCGAAACAGCTGGCCGACTAATCGTCGCTTAAGCGCCGTCGCAACATTAAATTTAATTAACATTTAAGATTTGATCACACTTAACCTGCGCGGGATTTGAAGGGGGCCAATTTGCCTTCAAATTGCTAGATATAGATAGCTAAATTGTTACGTCCGAAGATGGCTTCCGAGCTAATGCATTTATGATTTACTAGAAAGTTGACCGCAACGTCATTGCCAAAAAAATTAAACTATAACAAACACAGACAACGAAAAAATATAAAAATGAAAGGGTACAAACACGACAGTGGCAGTCTCTATTGATGGCAAATTTAACTGCTGTCATGGCTGGACCAGCAAGATAATATATGGATGCTGGTATACATACTGTTAACAAATAACATATAACCTTGTCCAGAAATAGCAGGTATTTAAACAACCATAGTACAATAATTGATATGAAGACGCGGCCACTTCTGCCGGCAACCATCTTTTTTTATTTATCAGTAACTTGAATACATACTATTATTGTCTCCATAAGCCACTAAGTCTGTACGCAGAAAGTGTTTCAAGATTCGTCATGACGTCATAACATCAGTGTGGCTAAAAAGCGTTTGGCGCACTCCCGCCATCTTCCGTCGTTCTCAATTACGGGTTATTATGCTGTTACCGCAGTGTATCCGATGTAAGTACCCCCGAGAGGCGCGTGAATGTGTCATTTCTACTGAATTAGTACGCCCACGTATTGTCTTATAATTACACTAACTTTTCCCACATACACAGTAAAGGGATTTAAAATGTGACAACATTTTTAACGCTGAAAGATGAAACCGGACCCATTCGCAAATAAAGCTGCGTTTTTATATCGCGCCGCAAACTATCGAACATATTGTGGTCATTAAAAGAGATTTGCTGCGGAGCGTTGGGCGACCATTGATACGCGTAGCAGCCGCGTACGGTCGTCACAAATCTATAAATATAGCTAACTTCCAATAATCACACGATGATCATGTAATCTCGTATACCTTGCATATTATGCTATAAAAGAGCAATTTCCTAACCCTAATACGACACTAAATGTAACGACCTCGCCATTATGAAGACAAATATCCATTTACATGTGTGTAACAGCCTAAGACCGCACTATCTATCATCATCGCCTATCATGTGCCAGGTGAAAGAGCCGATTTAAATCACAAAGTGGTGTACTTGGTTATTCCCTTTGATAGTTACTTATGCGATCATAAGGCCTCTTACTGGCGGTTCATGGATTATGTCCCCCTATAATAAATCATTCATTTTAAAAGGCTTTGTTTAGAGTACCTCTTCAAATATCAATATCGCTTTTCACCCCAATTTCGTCTTACATATTATTATCTTGACAGAGCATTAGACCATTGTGTTTTAAAGATTATTTCACTGTATTTTATAATACTACATGTTCTTTAAAGGATCCTAAAATCATCGCTAGTCCTAGCAATAAATACTAATGCAAAGGTAATAATAATAATAATACCATTACCTCGATCGTGGGATTCGTGGGAATCCCAGACACAATAGATAGGTAATATTTAATTGTTATGCGGCAGCCGGTTACCGCTTGGGGCTTGATAGGTTAATATTACCTTTGCATAATTTTTCACTTTCAATTTTATTTTTAGGAATTATACAAAATATATATTATAGATATAATGTTTACTAAGTTTATTGTCTCTCTTGTATCTGACTGTCGATAGATGAAAAGTGAATTATAAAATTTAAACTAAGTACTTAATCGGTTTTGAGTTTATGACTATTTTAATAAAATTTTGTACAGAGTTAATTGACGCCTTAAATTAACAGAGTCTACATTATATGTATATAGGTATAATCAGCGGGTAGCCCCGCTGGGAGATAGTAGTTTATAGATTTAAATATAAGAAAAGAATGGAATTGCTAACAGTGCATGCCTAGAAGGCGCAATAGTAACATGAACTCTCGTACGTAACGTTACGGTTTAACTCATTTATCATTTCGCTCACAGCCCCATAATCCCTAATGAGTAAAATCCAAGCATACCTTGGGCAATACCATTAATATTGAAAGCCCTTCCCCCTACGTCTATACAATAGTTACATAATAGCGCTTTGAAGTTTTGTACCGATGGTTTTGTTTTAGTGCATAGATATTACTCTTAAACTATCCTAAATAACATAATGCAGCATAATGATCAGGTAATGGCTGATTAGTGACGAGCTACTCAACGAGTAGCATAATTAGTACTTATATCGACTTGTATGCTTCGCAAATGCCATCTTTTTGCAATCGAATTATGCATGACATCTTTTTAACCATCCTATCAAAGAATAATACAAAGCGTGGATGACCTACAAATTACAAAGCTTTAAAAATCATTTTTATGTTTAAGTTAGATTTTAGTGTTGATGCAGTGTTGGCGATGAAAAACCATAATAATATTATATGCTTTGATTAATTCAGAATTGATAGGAATATTATCGAGGCCGAATTTTCAACGTGCACTGCGGTTGACGGAAATACTATGTACCATTGAACATTTTCAATTTATTTACAAAAACAAAATTCGGTTTGCGGTTAGTTTACTTCTTTTGTTACTGTAATAATAATAATAATGAATGAATATTTAGCACAAACAGACGGTCAGACAAGTCTTAGTACGTTTTTCACGTTTTTAACTTTCGAATGGAACCCTGGAAAGCGAAATCGTCGACGCGATTCACTTAGATATGCGATTGCTTACCCGTGCTCAGTGTGGCAATTATGTAAATACCTCCCTAGTGGTCGGCAATGTGAAAGAAACGACCTAGTTGCGGCAGATCAATCGTATTGAGGTTTATTGAGGAAAGATTGAGCCAAGCTGTAAACAAACGAGGTCTGTTGCCGATCGATTAAAACAAACAAAAAGATTGCGAGCTTTATTTTTTTCGCCTTTTTTCCATTAAATTATATTTTATTTAATTCATTAATATTTTAAAAGATATGTAGCTTTTGTTTTGTTTTAATTTACATAAATTTTACCATAATTCATCATCAGCTCACTCACTGCTTGATAATTTGGTGCAAACTTACTTACAATTTGATTATTCAGTTTGAAAAACTCTAGCAGACGTTATGATGTGATGCCGAAGAAAAACCGAAGTAACATTTCGAAATACAGAAATCTCTTTTCCTTTAGCAAAACCAGAATTAGTTCAATGTGAACATGAACAGCAGTAGACTTTATTAAATTATATAATTAGAAACAGCAGGTGTGTTACAGAAAGCGCTAAATCGCAACCATCAGGTGTTTCGAGTGCGAAATTTCTGCAAACCTTTTCTTTCTATGATCGCAATTTCTCAGCAAATTTTGTCTTATATTTTTAGGAATCTTTTAGATTTGAGTCATAATATATGAATTAACAACATTTTATAGTTGCCATATATAATAGAATAACTATAATTAAGTAATTTAAAATTAGTCACTATTCACTTTTTAATCGTGCCTGCATCACCATCAGTATGTTGCCAGTCTACAAATTAAACCGGGTAGAACTTAAGAGCATGACCATTACGACTCCTATCCCATGGCGCTGGGGTTAATTATTGATCTAGCGTTATTTCACGCCTGTTTAAGACAGTCATATTGTCTCCAGGA
>DWAK01000423.1:0-10828 GCA_018230145.1 Lepidochrysops patricia
TAATAATCAAATGTAGTACCTTTAAAGTACCTTTTGTGACCTATGTATATGATTGTAATAAATAGATCTGAATGTGATCTGATCATGAAGAATTTGAATTATGTTCAAATTGAATTTGGATGTTCATTAATGTTTAGAATAAATTGGATTAAAACGGTCTACATAGCTACATAGTAAACTTTAATAACAATACTACAAGCGTATATCTATCGTAATGTAGAAAATCGAAACGATTCATCAGGACTTACACGAACACTGTACATCAATGTATTATTTTTTGACAGGTACCAAATGCTTTTGCCACAGAATACCGTTTCCATGGCACAAGCGATAAAAAATCAGTATTAAATTAGGTTTGAGGATTTTTTTAAGTATTACAGAGTGTTTTTCTTCCGCAGCTTACACCTGCTTCTCAAATAGTTTCCCAACAATTTCATCAGGATGCCATAAATCATGAAGGTTCGATGGGCACCCTCGAAATTTATCGCGGTGTAGGCCATAAAGAATATTAGCTTTTGTTGTATGAGATGCGATAACAAACGCAATGAAAATTTTATACGCAGATAAATTATTTTATATTTAAACTATTATTTTCAACTCAGGATGTCTAATAATAAGTATTGTTACTCAATTTTATAAAATGCAAAAGTGTGCCTATCTGACTGTTAATTTTGATGAACTTTGGTATGGAGATCTTTAAGGCCCGGGAAAGATTAATTTTTATCGAGTGAAATGTACAGATCTCGCACAATAAACGGGGCAACTCGCAGTAAATTGCTTCGTTTGTCGCAGTGTTATGGAATAAAAGATTTATTCCACGAATGAATTCCTTAAGTTCACCCCAAAATATTACCGATAAAAAGTTTGATGCGACTCACATAACTGGACTTGTTACGTTTGCAGATATATTCTTTGTGAATTGATACAGCAGTATCGTATTAATAAAAGCTATAGCCTAATATGCCTTTCATTAAGTTTGATAGTAAAGTAAAAATACAAGGGGCAAAATCAGGTACAGGACTAACTTTTACAAGCCTATCAGACGAGCTATATTTCTTAACGGTCACCAAGATTGTATAATGAAACTATATTTGTTGTTACAACATGTCGTAAAAAACGACGACCTCCAAAGTCGAGGGCAAAGGTCTGACGGTAAGCCATCAACTTTATTATAAAGCTCCTAGACGATTCATACAAAATAATATCAATGTTTAAGAACTGCTATTTTTTTTTGTTCTAACTTTATAGTTTTTAAAACAATTTTATAATTGTTTAAAATATAAATGTGGCATCCTTTAAATTTATAGGTATATGTCTGGTGTACCACAGATGTCTCCACAGTTCACGTAGGGTACATATTTTGAGAGGTTCATCTTATATTCCAAGTCAAATAGAAAGGGATTTCGTGTCACGCAATCTTTCTCAACTTTATGCGGCGTTTTTAATAAATTCTACGCTTATGGATAATATACCAGTTTGAGGTCTACTTTCGAGCATTTTTTTGTATTTTGAGAATATTAGAGGTTTGACTTTGAATATGATATAACTTCTTGTACCAGTCAAGTCAAACGCTCGTAAGATTATTTATTATAACAATTCTTCATTTGTGTTAGATTCTATATATGTATGCAACCTTGTTAACTTATCAATTTTAAACAATATTATAACAAATTATATTTTAAACAATTACTTAAAACGCAAACACAGTCAATTCACACAAAAAATTGGACAGTCAGTCCAAAAACCAATTTCAAATCTAACAGTAATCAATCCTAAATTTGAAATTTTACCCCTTTTTCAGTCGGTTCAATCAATGGATGTGACGCACCGTATAAGCTAGAATTAGGTGCCATCAGTAGCCGCGCTCGCCTAATTGCTAATCTCTGTACACGGAAACACCATTTAACTCATTCCATATTCCATTTCACATGAGTGACATGCCCAATCGTTTAATCCATTTTGATCCGCTTGATTTTCTATTTATTAGTGCAAATAACATCTGTCAAAAGAAAAGTAGTTTTACGAATATGGGTTTCTTGAACCCTCCCTTTGTATCAAAGTTATGATGATCGATATATAAGGTTGAAAGCCCCAAAGGGAGATATCTCCAACCGAGCCAGGTGATATGCTCGGCCAGGCTGAAGTCCACTGTACTAAGATTCAGATGTCGTATATATAGCGACGAGGTGATAAAACTTCGATAGCGCGATTCAGGAATGTGGCGCTGTATGTAGGTACCGCTAAATAAAGAAAGACATGGTATTATGAAAAAACAGAGTTGACTTTAACTACGACTTGAGCGAGTGGTTCTAAGAAACAATGACTTATTTAAACACCTATTTATTACATAACGTCGTAGCAGCTCTACGCTAGCCGTAGACGTGCTACGAATGAAGATAGAACTAATAATATTATTTTATTGCATTATTCATGACAAATATGTCATTACATAGCTTACTTTTGTTTTGTTTAATCCTCCATATAATACCATTTAAGTATTTGTTCTTGTTATTCGTTATCGATGATATTACTTTACGAAATATGTTTTACTCAAGATAATCAAGATTTAATAGAAAACCGGATCAAATTGTTATGTTAAAACTTAATACTATCGATATAAATCTATAACAGCTTTACCATAATATAGTAAGTAGCAATAAATATATAATCTTGAAGGCACAATATAGTATAAAAATATCGTAAGATATATTATTATAGCATAATATATTTTCATCTTAAAAGGCTAATAGTATTGATTGTAGCAGTTATATAGCAGTAACATTCTCGCATAATTGATACCAATGTCCCACCTGAAACCCATCTTGTGTTGCAGATGCTGATGGTACTTAACACTCTGACATACACACACACACACACACACCCATTGTACCCTGTGTAATTAAATATCATATTAATATTGTTACATCAATTTAAACACGTCATGACTGTGAGTTTTGAAACCGCTGAATCTGCCTCGCAGAACATAAGACAATACGACACGGCGGCGTGTTTCAAAGACACGATGCGCTGAAGGCTAAGCATGATTCTTTGACACCTACGTAATTAGTAAAAAAATAATATAGTGGACTGTCTGTCACTGTCTTTATTACTATAATGTCTCGATAACATAAAGTCTCAGGCGCCAAATCGTCCTAGAGGTAATGAAATAGTTTTATAAAGATAGAATTCATTATCAACGTACTCAATAAAAAAAGTGTATTGTTTCTGTTAAAATTCGATTAATCGTATTATTTTTCTCATTTAAGCGTTTTAAGGTGTAGTGTAAAGGCAAACTTTCAATCTGTGCGCCAATTCTCAAGCATCGAATTTCAGGTTCTCCTCAGGCTGTCATACTCGCACGTACACGATATTATGAGCGCGAGAACAGGACGAGAGGAGAGAAAATTCGATACTTCTGAATCAGGACCGTGGTCGAGCGCCAACTATGTCATTCGTACGACATGCTTACTATGCGACTAACTTTTCGTTATATCGTATCGTACAGATGTGCGAGCCCTACGCCGGCGACAAATGAGTGTTAGGAACAGTTGTAAAAAGTTAAGTGCTTTCGAATTATCCGGCGCGGGAACTCTCATCAACTGCGTAATTGTTCTATAATTAATCATACTTCGTGATAAATAGCCTATCCGCCATTTTGAATAAAGTTAATTATAAAAGGGAGTTATGTACGTACGTACCTATCTTTATTTGCTAACACCATATGTTATGGAGTTGTCATGTTATTGGAGTCATTTTTTTATATAAAATAAGGCAAACGAGCAAGCGGATCACCTGATGGAAAGCAACTGCCGTCGCCCATAGATACTTGCCAGAGACGAGAATTTTAAGGTAATAATAGTTATGTTTTATTTTGAGTCATCTTGTTTCGAATGCGAAAGATTATGTTTATATGTTTCATTACACAACAATAACCTTTCGCCCTATTTAACCTATTTAAATTTACTTTCAAGTGAATTCACATTTACAAATATAACACTCAGCTATTATACAAGTCTGCAAACATTTTAGCGAAGTGTTGGGAATGCACCTCGAGCATAAACACAGAGCGGTAAAAATCAACATAATTTAAAGAGTGCCACTTCGAGTGTTCCATTTTCCCCGCTGTTTAACTTCACTGGGAATATTTTAACTATTTACTGAGTAGCGACGACAAAGAAATCAATTTCTGGAATAAAGATGGAAACGTAAAAACGGAAACGTAAAGAGACAATGCGCGATTTTTTACATTACGTTATATCACACATATCAACTCGGAAACGGATCGGCACTGTATCGCCTTAAGCCGTTCAGTATTTATTGTATTTATTTATTTTTACTGCAACCCGCACTAAGCGAAAACGTAACGTAACCGAACCGAAAGCGATACGGTGCCGATCCGATTCCGATCATCTGATACTTGTGCGGAGGCACTCTAAAGGTCTCCACCTTTAGCGTGCCTTTTTAAATACTCGTATTTCCAAGATGTCGTATGTGAAAAAGTTACACATTATCATCATATTTTACTTTAAAAAATTGCCTAAAACATGTAATATAATATGTAATGTACAGTCTGCAGCCTACATTCATAATGTTTCACGATAATTTCTATATTTTTACAGAAAACAATAGACGGTTCGTCGATAACGTATTACGATACGTTTTAAAGATCTTAATATCGTAGCATCAGAAACAAACGTACGCGCCTGTACGTTAGTCCAGCCTTAACAAATCCCTTGTAACGTAAAAACTCCACAAAGCTTTTGTCTTTAGTTAAATAAAAGAAAAACTTTAAAAACTCCGCAACTTTGCGTCTGCTGGACATAAAAATAGCGCCTACATTATAACTTAATCTATTATAAAACAATTTACAATATACAAACTGAAGGAAACCTGCATATACATGCAAATATTGAAAAGTTTTCTTTTATAAGGAAATATGGAGATTGGAGATACTTACACCCCAGATTAGCATATTATATGTTACATGTAAACCACGGGTAACACCGCGGGGCACAGCTAGTTAGTAATAACTATAATTAAAACAACAAAGATATACCTAATTATTAAAGCAAATAATAATAATTAATTAAAACATCATACACGACTACTATAATATTTATTTAAATCCATATTAAATGACGTGACGTGACGTACAAGTATAGATCTTTCATTACATGGTCCATACAAAATACAAAATTAACTTTAAGATAAAATAATTACAGTGTTTTCCACTGTATGTATTTTAATGTGTGATTCTTCAAAATATATATTTTCAGCTTTTCGCATGTTTCTGTGAAGGCGCAAATATATATGACACTTGACAATAGGTATATAATATTATGTAATAATATGTGAGTGGAGCGGCGGGTCATTACGAATTCATCGGTTCTGAGAAGTTGTGATCATGAAGCATGTAACTAATAGAGATGTGAACCATATTTTTTCGACTTTAAGTTCAACTGATAAATCCGATACTTAACAAATCACGCTCATGTGTAACAGTGACGCACCAGTACACGGCCGTCACAGTATTTGCCGAGTTTTAGTCCATTGTTTCTTTATGCGAAACATAATATTTCCACTCTATTGCGTACGTATTTTCGATGGTTGTAACACACAATCGCCGAGATTTGCCTACCTAAATATTCCATACTTTTTGATGGGGTTCTGAAATTGTTATATTTTCTTCCCCATTCTTGTCTTGAATTAGGGTTAGAGTCTTTTGTAACTAGTCGGGCAGGAACTTTGTCAATATTACGTTTTCTTTTTTTACTTTCGTACTCGAAGAGTGAAGTTGTATAGTTGCTTTTTTGCTTACAAAGTCGAAGGTAACATCTAGTGTGATATATGGCTGACAATTTTCTTCGAAGCACTTTAGTTTGTGCGGGATGACCATCTGTTACAGTGTTTCATATTTTCAGATAAATTCATTAGAAGCCAATCAACAAGATGGAAGTGAATACTGCCTTTTATCAATAACAGGCAAAATTCGGTGAATAATATCGTAAGGTGGAATAACAAAAGCAAGATTGATAATGTACACGTGTGGGAAAACATTTTAAGCTCTATGGCAGTGTTGTAAAGTTTAAATTACATTAGCACGAATACGTATAGTGAAGCTTCGTTTCCGGAGCGCGTCATCACAAACCATCAAGTACTTAAGCAATAGAGCGGAAATGTTGTTTGTATAAAGGAAAATTTCCTGAAAAACCCTGCACCGCTAGCTGCGTTGATTGGCTGATACTGTAGATACCGCGACGTCATTGCTGGAGTAGTTTCAACACGAGCGTAATTTGTTTTTTATCGAATGAATCAGTTGACAGAAGCTGAAATGTTACGAACAAAATATTATATAGATCACGTCGCCTCTATTTGACATGCTCGATGTCGTACACAGTGGAAATATCCGGCGCGCGAAATCATACGCGTGACGCGTGACATTTCTGACGCCGCGCCGTGACGTGGCACTGTGAACGCGCCGTTATTTTGCGAGCTTCCTGCATTTGTTTCGTACCTGCCCTACAAAAGGACAGTCAAAAGTTTAATATACATTTTGACATTCACATAACGAAGTATAAACAAAATGAGACTGAGAGCCATTTTGTCAAGAAATGGGAGTGTTGGATCTGATAAATACTTTGCTGAAGGACCTCATAGAAAACAAGCGTGAAATTTGTTTCTCTAAGTGAGTTACCAGAATCCTTAAGAAATATGATGTAAAATAACTTCTATATAAATCTAGGTTGACCGTTGATGCTAAACTTGACGATTAGATAGATATTAGATAGATAACGTTTTGCTGAATTTATGTAAGTATCATTTTAAAATTTTGGTAAAGTAATATTCAATAGTAACACAATGTTACGTATTCCAAGTATCAGCTATGGCCGGCAATGTCTCTGCTCGTTTTCTTATTGATATCATTAAAAACTTGTCAAAAATTCCATGTGTATCTCTTTATATTTTTTATGTGTACTAAAACGCTGTTCAAATTGTAATTTTAACAGCTTTTTAGTACACATATAAACATATTACTGACAGGCGTCTAAATCAGAAAGTCGACTTTTGTTGCGTGAACGTTGTTGAACGTGTTGACGTTTTGAAGCGTGTTTCTCACCCCGGAAAGCTGAAATCTTCGCAAATCCATTTTCGTGTCGTATTCGAAGCGAATCTTCATTTCCTGGTGCCCTGCTCTCAAAACTGGGACTTTTACTAACGTGCATATGCCTCTAACTATACTATATAATCGATACGGAATTTCAGAATTTCGCCTTTGCTACGTGTATTGCTTGTATCTCTACAGTTGAGCATATAAATCTTTTCTCATTTATCGTAGAGTTGAGTTTAAGAGTCAAATTGAAGAATCTTAGCATGTTTTAGGATTATAATTTTATTATATTTGATTAATTATAAAAAAAAACTTTCTACACAGTACACGTTTCAATTCCAGTTTATTGTAATACAGCTTGTGACATAATTATTATTAAAACGCTATCATACATAATGTATAACATTCGTTAAAGTGAAATTTAGAATCAAGTACACATGATATTTTGAGCTTATTAAAGAAAAGATTTGTTTTCATTTAACACAATGCATAACTATTCCTTCTCTTAATAAGCTTAACAACAATATCATAGAGTATTATATAAGTGAAACAAAATCATTGATTTTATAAATTAATGCTGCTTCATATTTTAAAACTTTACCCCACATGAACGGTAAATGGAGTGCCATTTTGAATAACAATCACACAAATCTAAAATTCCCTATTTTAGGGTCTGGTAAAATCCAATTTATGATTACAGCATTGTGGGGTGGTATCTATTGGGCTGAAGCGAGCACGTACTGATGACACTCATAAACGGAATATTAATTCAACTACACGTGAAAATATTGATAACTAGATTTGCCCGCAACTTCATTGTGCAGAAATTAGTTTATCGGCCGAAAACTGTACATTTCGCCGCATTCAAAACTTCTATCGTTTCCTAAATTTTAAAAAAAATCCTAAATTTCGCGGGGTCACACAGGTGTCACGCTGGCAAGGTTTGTAACGCTGTGCGTGTAATTTGAACCTATCAAAATGTTGCATCTCAACCAGCAAAATATATAAATTTTACAAAACTTTAAAGATACAATAGTAGTATTTCCATTTTCAAAGAAACAGGGATTTACACTCCAGTTGCTTCCTGTAATAACGCTAACCGTTCGCGTCGAAGCACCGTCACAGCGTTCTCTCAAAAAGCATGTCTGAAAAACTCGTTCCGCCACACAATCCGCCAATGGCTTCACGGACGATGAGACTCAAATAATTGAAGTTTCACTCAAACATTTTTGAAAATATTTTCACGTTTTAATCTCATATGTTAATGCGATATTGCTTAAAAGCATTAGCAAGCCCTTAAATATTACTTACTTTTGCTACTAAATATAGTTTGAAACTTCTTACAACCAAATCGAAAACCCCACTTGTTTTCCTTCTTGAGGAAATTGACGTATTTAAGTATTTAATGTGTCAAATAGCCGGCGCGTGAGCGACATCATGCGTCGAGTTCGCAATGGCATGCCGCATGGCATTATGAAATAAATAATAAAGAGAAATGTCCTTCAGATCAGTGTAATACCCGTATGCTAGGCATATTATGTGCCCTGTCAGTGATCATCAATCAATATCTAATCCCGACGCTGTGTTCATTATAATTCCCACCCCCTTCCCCCCACCTCCGAACAATTCTGATTTACGTCCATTGAAGCAGCCCGTATGATAACAGTGTGCGTATATAATGTATTATATAACGCTCGTCAAACTGTTCTTCCGTGGATATCCGATATTTTAATAAACGACAACTGACTAGTACTAATTACAGCATCCATACTTATATTATTATAATTACGAAAGTGTGTTTGTTAATTTGTCTTTCACGCCCTAACTAAGCAACGAATCGATTTGGTTTTTGGCATAAAGTTAGTTGAAAAGATGGAGTAACATATACTACTTTTGATCCCGGTAAAACATCACGTTCGAAAAGTAGTTTTACGGGAATATTCATATTTTGAAACTAATCGACTTTAAGTCAACTTTAGAATTATCCGCGGTAAAAGCTAGAATATTATATGCCATAAAACGCCGCGAGTAGAACAGTTTTATATAGTATAACAAAAAGCCAGCCATTCCCAGCGTGTAGTGTAACGAAATAATAAAATATTCTGCCGTGAAACAATGTAAACTGACAGGCACTCCGCCGAATATAATATTTGTGCGTGAATAGTATTGACACAGTCAGCAAATATTTTACATTTATTGTAGCGTACAAATAACGCTGGGAATTATAAACATATTGTTATTCAAACAACCACTTTAATTGGCAATATTTTTGTTAGAAGCAAAATACAGTATTAATATAATATAACGAGCTACCTAATAGGCTCACAAATTTCCTAAGGCGATTACTGTCATCAACAGTCGCACGCGATTTCTTGCCGTAGCTTGGCAAGTAACGCGAGGGTACCTAAGATATTAACAATAATGTCATATCACTTTATGGACAAACGATTAAATATTATTATGCTCTAAAGTGTGAACCTTATTTTATTCGTTTTGCATTCCAAATTCGAAAGAAAATATTTGAGTAACTAGTGACTACGTTATTATAGAACTTTAGAAAGCATTTTAAGTCATTCCTGATTCTTTATTATTTCATGCTAGTTATATCAGCGCGGCTTTGGGCAGTGCCTCAATTCAGTCTGAATGAGTGGCGATGGATCACTGTCGGACGTGTGGCAGATCCCATGACTGATGACCGTCACTAAAGGCTGCTTACATTCAGTGCCTTATTGTATAAATACTCCGTGCAAACTTAATCAAATACTACATCGACCCATACGGCTATTAAAAACCTAGCCATCTAGGTTTTTAATAGCCGTACATATAATAACCGTAAAATTACAAAAGTATCCGAGCGTCATCGCGTTGCTTTCCTTAATGCAAGCAAAATGTTTCAATAATTTATTTATTTTATTTATTTATTTTTAAGTAACACGGTAGCAAATCCACCATTTATCAGTTATTTTCTTCAAATATCATGCCTTCTCTTTCATTAGTACGAAAGGAAAAACGAGATAATCTATACTAATATTATAAAGCGGAACTGTTTGTTTGTTTGATTAAACGCGCTAATCCCAGGAACTACTGATCCGATTAGAAAAATTATTTCAATATTGGATAGTCCATTTATCAAGGAAGGCTATAGGCTATAAAACATTGTGCTAAGGCAACTACGAGCAGAGCATTAATAAAACATTTTTCAAAATCGGGAGAATGAAGTCGCGGCCCCACGGGTGCAATTCGCGTTAAGTATCCAAAAGTAACTATTCCACGCGGACGAAGCCGCGGGAAAAAGCTAGTATTATGATAAAAAAGGCGTTAATCAGGAAAAAAATGTTTATACACCGTGTACTCTATATAAACATCTATTGTGGTCACAATTTACCTAAGCACATTTCAATCCAATTAGTGAGATAACGGCTGTCGTGTCCTGTCTCCTGAGAGGCAGGAGTGGACACTAACATGATCAATTTACGTCGAAAGCACACACTGCCACCCTGCTGCAATGCCACATCGTTACATTGTGGCGTGTGACACAACATTGGCTTAAAGTACATCACATACGGTGAAGATACGATGTCTTTCTTAAGATACCTTATATTATATTTTCGTAATAAGAGACATAATACGAAAATTTATTTTTTGATACTCATGCGGCGTAAGTACTACTTCCAGCATGCTTTTGCATTTGGTATAGAACTTAACCGCACACTTAAGTTT
>DWAK01000424.1:0-10827 GCA_018230145.1 Lepidochrysops patricia
AACCGTGAAAGTAATAATAATATATTTATATTTACATATAATATATTACAGCAAAGATATTGTAGTACAATATCTTTGTATTACAGTGATATCAATACGAAAATATATCTATCTCGTTTTATCATTGTCGATGATTGCATTAGAGAGAAAGAGAAAATAATTCGCTTATGTACGCTAAAACGAAAGGTCTCTCCGTGTCTGTGATGATCTACGTTTTTTTTTGGTCCCGATCAGGACAGGCAAAGAGAATGAAGCCCATACAGCCATTAATGATCTACGATTTATTACGATTTACTAACTGTCAAATTAGATTATTTGGTCAAACTAAATAGCTATTAGGTAACAGAAGCAAAAGTGTTCTTCAGCATAAAATATATAAACATTTTAGTTTGTGGTTTTCACTTTGAAGTTTGACGTTAGCAAGGTAGGTATCGAAATCTTGAAAAAAAATGTTTGACGTCATATGTCATTTTAAATTGTCTCTGGACGAGCAAAATCACCGCTTGTGTGTGAATAATTTCAGATAATTTTCTTATTATTTTACTATTCTGATGATCTGATTATATAAAGTTACTGTGTGTAATGGAAAAACCGAAATAATTAAAAATGCAGTCCATAGTGACTTATGTTCGAAATTTACTAGGTTGGTGTGACGATGATCCCGCGGTTAAGACAAGCTTCAAAAGAGACAGGTAACAAAATGTGACATTTCTTGTTTGTAATTTGCTTTTATGGCGGTAAAGCCAGTGAAATAAATAAGAGATAAATAAATGAAAACCTATTTCTGTAATTATGATAAAAATACCACTAAATGTGGCATCAAAATTTTGGAAGTATGCGAATTCCTAACTTGGTTGGGTTAACTATTTTCATATTAATACTCAAACTCATGCGATATTTTTCACAGACTCGACGATGAATTTTCCTCTGATGATGAAGTCCCAGCACTGAAGCGACTTAAAAAACTACATAAAACCACTTTCCCTGATTTGTCATCCAAAGGTACAATTTTGTATTTACCAAATATAATTTGAAATAGGTACTTGTGCAGGCATTAAAAAATATTTCTTACAGATATATGGAATGATATGAGTAATAAAAAAGGTAAAAATGTTAGATACATACCAATTGAAGTTGAGGCTGGTCATCCAAGTACCTCAACGCCGAACGATGAACAAATCAGACTAGCTGGACGAAGTAGAACACATCCAATAAAATTTATTGATATAAATAAAAATGATTCAGATACTCCATACAGAAAACCAAGGGTACATTCTCCAATTAGACCCATTAGTCATAATGTTGCTGATGAAGATGATGAACCAGAGGTAATCATTGATTTGTTCTAGTTTTTTTACAGGTGGAAAATAATAGTTAATCTAAGTAAATTGTCTAGATATAACCGTGGCAACATTAATGTATAACACTGTGACATGAGAATTTTAAATAGGTATTAGATTAATTAATCAGGTATTTGAATAAAATCAATGAAATATACTGAATAGGTACTGTCTGTATCAAATTGTATTAGTTTTATATATGTAACCTTACATTTACTAGCTTTTGCCCGCAGCTTTGCTTGCATGGAATTTGAATAAAAATATGAATATTTAAGAATACTTATTAACTTGTAAGTTAAGCCTCCTTTGGGAACATGATGTTTTTCCAGGACTAAAAGTAGCCTCTCCATCCTTTCAACTAAGTCTATGCCAATAATCAAGTTGATTGGTTGCTTAGGGCGTGAAGGAAAGACAAAGAAACAAACACACTTTCACATTTATAATTTGTATGGATGTTTGTAACAGATTAATGATTCATCAAATAATATTTACATATAATTTAAATTATTAACTGTTTTAGGTGACACTGGTTGAAACAAAGCAACATCCAAAGAAACCATCAAAAATTTTCATAAATGTGGACGAGGATGGTACATTTTTAAATGATGGAGATGATGATGATGGAGATGATGATGTCATATTTGTCAAACGGGTGCACTCCCGTCTTCAACCGAAATCACAAAAATATTTTGTGTCCAAAAACAATGATGTCATAAATTCAGTAGATGATAACCTAAGGTATTATAAACTATGTAGGAAATTAAATGATAGACAAACAAACTTATCACCTCGGACCTACAGCAAATTTAAAGCACCTCCAGGAATAACCAAGACATACAGAAAAATTCCCACCCCTGTAGCAAAATGGATGCAACCAACAAAAAGCAACCCCTTGGGGTCAAGAAGTGGATTTAGCAATTTGAACAAAACTAAGTCGGCTATATCAGAAGTATTTAACTTAAGTGAAAAGAAAAACTATCAAGATTTAATTCGGAGGGTTGTCGGAACAGAGGTTACACCGTCTTCATTTGGTAAACCTTTCAGTATTGCAAGCTTAGCTAGTGATACTGCATCATTTAGGCTCACTCAACGATCACAAAGGAATTCTCTTCATGAAATTAACTTACTTGAAAAAGGTTTAAAGGCTGACAAAGAAAATGAATCTAACAGAGAATATGATCCTATTACTGTAGCTTCTATTAATTCCTCGGATTCCGAAATAGAAATAATTCCATCAGACGCATCCACTAGTTCATCAGTTAAAATTGACCCAGTTAATTCCCTGAAGGATTCTCTCAAAGATAAGGCTATAACTGCTGATGACTGGCTCAAGAAGCTGGATTCACGTTACAAAAAAAGAAGGCAAGATCTACAAGAGAAATTGAAGGACGCACGTCGCGAGTCGGATATAATATCGAAAGTAAATTATGAACAAAAGATTGCACTTTTAGAGAATAAATTGAAACACGAATTGAGCATACCTGAAAGTCTAATTGAAGAAGTTCAGCCTACAGTAGAGTTACCTGCTCTGACTCCTGAGCAAGAAAAATTAGTCAACAAAGTTCTAGGACCAGGGCCGCCTGGACAATTACTTATTGAAAAATTCAACTTGAGAATACATAGGTTTGTGGTTTTTTTGTATTACTATATTATAAAGCATGAATAGGTAACATAATATGCACACTAGCATTTGACCATGACCGCATTTAATAGTTACTTTTGGATAATGCAAAATTTTACCCCAATTTTCCCGATTTGAAAAATTTTTTATCACTACTTTCTGAGTACTTCCTGAGATGAGTGCAGTCAACCAAACAAATAAACTCCTTAGCTTTGTACTATTAGTATAGAGACGCGAATCCAAATTGTGTACAATATATTTATTCTCTTGTAAAATGTTGCAGGCGAGATATTCAGACTCTGACTGGTTTGAACTGGCTCAATGATGAAGTTATCAATTTCTATATGAACTTGCTGATGCAACGGTGTGAGACACGCAAAGACATTCCAAAAGTTTATGCAACCAATACTTTCTTCTATCCCAAACTTATGCAAGGAGGTCAGCCAGGGTTAAGAAGGTGGACTAGGAAGGTAAGAAATTATGACATGAAAATAATCTATACTACTCAAATCCAATAGAAAGTAAATTATATTTATAAAATTTTCGCAATATTATTTCAATGTACATGTTTGTTTTAGGTGGACATATTTGCTCATGATTTAATGGTAGTGCCAGTACATTTGGGCGTACATTGGTGTGTCAGTATAATTGATTTTAGAAAAAAACATATAGCCTATTTAGACAGCATGGGCTCTCGTAATCAAAAGTGCTTAGATGCTCTACTGAAGTATTTGAAAGATGAACATCAAGATAAGAAGGGACAACCATTTGATGATAATGGCTGGAAAACAGAAAATCTCAAGGCAAGTTTATTTTCACATGCATGTCTATTATTATTTATCATGTATAATACATTTTTTATTACTCGTGTGGCGTAAGTACTCTTGGCGCACGTTATTGCGGTTGATAAAGTGCGGTTTGTCTGAGTTTACATATAGAGCGCGGTAAATTTCGAATACCGCACGCGAATTTTCAAATATTCAACTGCGTTAGCGAGTGCTGGAATATTACTATTAATTCCGCATTTATAACAAAAATTATATTGCTCTCGTGCGGTGTTAAAGATTGCCTACTCTAGCCAATGAACAAACTTGTCACGTGGGCGATCGTCAACTTACCGGATTAGTTGCATAATATACTAAATATGACTTTTTAATAGTTAACCAACAATATGACCATAATTACAGTTATTTATAAAAAACATATTTTTAGGATATTCCTCAACAAATGAATGGCAGCGACTGTGGCATGTTCGCGTGCACATTTGCCGAGTTTTCCTCCAGAAATGCACCCTACACTTTCACGCAAGCCAACATGCCTTACCTGCGTAGAAAAGCGGCACTCGAGATTGTCACGGGTCGCTTACTTCTATAAGACTGTGAATTGCTCAGTGAAGTGACTGGACATAAGTGTTGCAATTCAATTTAATGATAATAATAATAATTGGTGTATGAAGAAACACTCATAATATCTCTATGGATATGTTTGTGTGATTGATTGATCGAAAATGTATGAGTAATGACATTTCTAATATGAATCTGAACAATAATATAATTTAAACATACATATTTACTTTTCTTTCGCCAATTTTTTTCCAAATATTTCATATTTTGTTGTATTCAAACTGCTGTGCATATTAATCATAATTTATAGAATATGAATTCATATTATAACTTTTGTCTGAAAGTGCAACTCGGTGATGCATATTATGTTACTTCTTTTTAAACAAAATGGTTAATGTATTTAAAGATTGTGGGCACACACCTTACAATTTTCAAATAATAGGAATTTGTAAATATCTTTAGGCTTTTGGTTCATCCAATATTAAGATTAATTTGATAATTTCTTAACAAGTTCACAGCTTAGTAGCAAAATATCTGTAAATAATGTAGTTATTATAAGTTATGTGTTAATGTTAAGTATAAGTCCAGATAATAAGTATTTATCTGTTATACTGAATTGAATGTTGCAGTTATAAAGGCGACTCTATGTAATACTATTAAATATTGTGTAAATCCTTTAGCACATAGTGAGTCCCACATATACGCGGGTAGAGAAGCGAGTGGAGGAAAAAAAAGGTCCTTTAGCACATAAATTTTATTTGATTTATAATAAACATCTATTGGCATAATAAACATCTATATATTCATTAAAATCGCAAGAGTAGTATAACAATGGTAACGCCTGCTAAAAAATCGCATGAGTTAATTAAAAAATGTCAAAATTAATATGATAATTTGTAATAGAAAACAATCTCACGTGGTTATGGCCAGTAATGTGTGATTCAGTATAACGGAACAAGACAGTAAATGTTAGCGGTCTTAAGTACAAAAATATTATAAACACTTGTTTAAACAATGTTTACCTAAACAGTGCTTAAACATGTTTTCCTCAAAAACATGCCTTGGGCACCAACTAAGTAATTTTCTACACAATTGTTCAACAGATGTTTAAATCTTTTGTAGTAAGACCGTAGAAGCCTAGGAAGAGGAAAGAAGGAGGGAAATTGCTCGTAATTATTTCGCTCACTATGCACTGTCAGCGCAATCATACTAAAAATTAAACAGAAATAATTATGAGAATTCACCTCAATTTATATAAATGTAAGATTAATTTGCAATTTATTTATGGTAACATAGTTATAGGTTAATTTTGTTTTGAAGTCCCTAATACTACCCTTATTCAATAAGAAGATTGTAATTTGGCTTTTCTCATGACAAAAGTAAAGAGAATAAATTTTCTAAACAAATGTGTTTCATTATTTAATAATTAATTAGTCGGGGATTATATTACTAACATGGTTTGATAAAACTAGCTATTTAGTGCTATATCTGAGTGTATATAGAAACTATACCCATCTTTTATTTTTAAAACGCAACTTCGGCTATGTTAAAACGTAAAAGCAACCTCTAGCAAAATATTAAGAACCAATGCCATTGAAAATGTAATTTCTTGTATAAAACATATCCCATGAAATAATAATGGTATTTTTCGTCTAATTATTTTAAGTCTCAAATTAATTATACTTATAAAATCTAAATAGTGAACAGATATTAGATCAAATATTATTTCAAGTTGAACATTTAATTCATAGATGGCGCTCATATAGGTACACTTTTTTATGAATCAAATCATAAAAAATATTATTAGTGAGCATTTAAACCAAATTCATTCCTTAAAATTGAATGTATTTATTGTAAATAAACATTTTGAATATTTTGAAATTATGTACCTACATTAATATCCATCTATCGATCCAGGCAAGGCGTAATGTTATTTACATAGGTACTGGTGTAGATATGTATAAAAGTGACGTAGCGATCACGCCACCTTTTCTGGGATCTCATCGAGCTCTGATTGGTTGGATTTCCCATCCTACACGAGATAATTGACACATTCAACACGTTCAAATAGTGTTGACCTTTCTGTTATAGTTTTCGATTCTTAGTCGAATACAACGTTACATCGAACATATTTACTCAATGTTATATGACATAAAATAAAAATTACTCCATAGTGAAGCCAAAGTTTGATGTCAAGATTAAGTTAAAGTTACTAAAATTTATGTTTTATTACTATAATAGTCGTTATGTTTTAAAATTTACTTCTAAAGAATCGATACACATCGATGACAGTTCATGATTTGACATTTCATTTGAACATTGCTATAGACGATTGCCCTTTCAATTTCAGCGAACAGCAGTTAAATTTTGGTTAGTTTTGCTTATGTTGGCGAAAGATTTGTATAATTTATTTGTACCTTCTGCTTGAATTAAAATTAAAGTCTGTGAAAATTCGAAAGTGTCCTATAGAGTTACAGAACTGTCGTGATTCAAAAAACTAGGTAAGTTTAATAAACAGCATATTTTTCGTATTTTAATACGCGTAAACAATGCGGGTGGATTTAAAACATTAAACTTTTTCTATTATTTAGATAACCTAATAGTATGCATTATTATAAACGACGAATTTTTGTCCTATTTTTATTGCTTTTGATGGTAAATAACCTAACAATGCATCTATTTTATTGATATCGATAATCCATTATACATTGTCGCATGTGCCGGTGTCAATATTCTTTTTAATTTATCGTTTCAAAATGTGTATGTAACACAAATAACATTATAAGTACATAGAGAAACAAAAAAATATACTCAAACCAAAAATCATCACAAAAGGCAGTGCATAATATTTTTATGACGAATTTACTTCATACAGGAGAAAAATCGGAAAATCTTAGAATGTATAATTCGGTTCAGAATTGAAATTTGTAATTTATTTAGTATCTAAAGCCTTATACTTCTTTTTCTTTTTTAATTATTTGCCCAACAGTCTGTTGTGGTCTGCTGTATTCAAAGAGTCAAACAAGCCCTCATCCACCCATGAGACTGTTAGTTAATTTTTGTTTGTTATATTTTGTCGCCTTTTAATACAAAATATTAGAATAATTAATACTTTATGTATTCCAGTGTCTAATTTTACAGCATACTTGAGTTTGCAATCAACCATTTCAATATCAAAATGTCTTAATTTAATACAAACATAGTACCTACTATGAATGGCATAAGCGCAATATATAGCTTAATCAAAAGTACAAACCCAACAGCTATTATAACCATTTTTTGTCGTTATAATAGTTAGGCTTACTAAACTCATTTGTCACATAATTTGAGTGAAGTCGTTATTCCTAGGGAGTGTTGATATATTTTACCACTTTAACATTCATAAACTACAATACTTAATGTAAAATATATAAAAAAAATTTTAGTAAATTTGGTGACATTAGTTCCCACACTAAAGTAAATAAGAAGCACTTTCACTTGTATTTAATTACAAGATTCAGAGTCAGATTTCAGATTGTGGTTGAGATTCTTAAATTAAATATCAATTTATGGGTATAAAATACTGTATTAAACATGCTAACAACACTAGTATCTCATTCATCATTCACTCTTTTTTTATTATGTACAAATATAAATGTAAGCCTAATGTAAATTATGTACTGAGACATAAGTAATATTCACATAATACCTCGCCCAACTAAAATAGCTGCAGTTGTTTATCAAATGTGAACTTTGCATCAAAGCTCTCGCCCCTGTATAAGATAATAGTGACCCCTCATAGATAGTGAGTGGTCTGAAGTTCAGTGACAAAGTAAAAGTTATAATTAAAAAATATATTTATTGACTGCCAATGAATGATAATGCTGTTACTGAGTGTGAAATGATATTTACTATTTTTTGTTCCTTATCAGGATGCACAAGATATATTATTATATATATTTTGTAATCCACAAACTACATGAATATGTATTAACTTAGGTAATGAAAATGACCTAGTTTGCATAACTTGATTGTGTCATCAAAATAATAATCAGCCTTTTTTTTTTTTTAACGACTGGGAATCTTTGATAGATTCCCGGCGGCGTGGGGGAGCCACCGGGATATGTGGGACTCCCCCGGAAGAGGTGTACAAGGCTGCACCCGGGGTTTACCCACTAAAACCAGTCGGTGCTCCTTTGTTTAGCCAAATGCAGAGCCTATGAAATATATATTGGACACACAGTATGGTGTTCTACCGTGGAATAATAAACCAGGAACCTATGTGTTGAGTGCCAAGCTCTAAACCACTGGAACATGGAATAATATGGTTTTGTCTAATAGCGGTTTTATGGTAATTTGTAGACAATATACATTTTCACGCTAACTCATACCTATTACATAAGAAGCACCTAGTAAAATATTTGGAATTTTGTAATCTACTTACCCTTAGTTTTGTTGAAATCACCAAATTTCATTTTGCATTGCAATTGGTATAAAAATTCGAAAAATTCTAACCTATTTGCATTATGTACCTTATACATATGCAAAATTTCATCAAAATCGTTGCAGCTCTTTCGGAGATTTGTAACAAACACCAATCATTTTGAAATGAGTTAGGACATTTTAGGGGTTAAAATATTTATCAGTCAAACCATCCCGCCCATAGGTTGGCCGTAGGATACTCGCGCGATCTATTTCGGTCCCGTGCGATGGACTTTGCTCCCAGAGGCGGACATTATCTCACCGGCTGTACACCGAGACCGTCTTCCGCTCATCATCCGCTAGAGACAATAGCCCATATCTATTCCGCGGACAGTATCTCTGTCCGCGAGATACGGTTACAAAGCTGTAAAATGAGTGACAAGTTAACAAACAACAAACAAACATAATATTGATATAGATATTGAAGACATTTTATATTGCCATTGTGTTTGCTGAAGCATTATAGATATTAACCGTGGAAATGTACAAACTCAAATGAAATACAAAAGCCCGAAGTGAAACACCTCTTGAGACCATATTTGTTCTAAGGTTTACTCACCTCGAGCCTCGGGGTTTAGTCACCAAAACGGGAGCGTACAATATACTTATTCTCAAATGTTTGTGTGTATCTTTCCACTTATTTTGGAAATCTCAAAGCGTTAACTTATTGTTCATACGCTAGACATCTCGAGATTCAAGAGCATATGTGCAATATCTCATTGACTTTCGGATGCTGTCACTGAACGATAACATTTCTGTACAATGTAAATAAACAGATATAGGTACGCGCGAAAATAACCCTTATCTTTTTTATCATGCAGAGGCTTTTAGCGCATCGCTGTCGGCAGCAAATGGTTACCCTTTTAGCCAAATATCCGAAAACAATTCTGCGTAAAAACTGCTAAATGCTTGTTGAAACTTTTGAGGGACCCATCATTACTATAAATTACTCTCAACATGTTTTGGAACACTGGAAAAGAAAACTTTATAACATGGTGCTAGTTGTAACTTGTAATATTGTTCTTTGCTTGCCTTCAGCAGTAATAACCAAGACCTTTTGATTTAATCCTACCATAGAAATGCATAATGATTATGGGAATTGAATTAGTGGAATGAAAGATTTCACAATAACACCCATCATTGTCACCCTATTCTTACTTGGTCCATTTTAAATCACGTTTGTGATCATGTCTCACGTGTGTAGGAGTTTGAGCGAGGGTCAATTGTCTTCTATGCTAAGGTTTACAATTGCGCCTCTGTGTTGACAGCATTAACCACTGTTTTTAAATTAAACTGTAATCACCTATGTTCAAATACATATTATGTAATCTTTGTTCTTTGCTATATAGTTTAACAGGTATGTCTATATGTGCTACATCACGTTGGTAGGTACCGAACCGGTTCGTCTTATTTATTGCCAATTCATCCAGTCCTTACGTAAACTGTTCGCAAGTTTACGGATAATAATATGTTTACTCAGTCTGTATGAAAACCTGTCGCAATAAACCTTTCAGCTTAAAAAAAAAAACAATCAATTTAGGTCCCCTTTAAGAGTAAGAACCATATGAAGACCTTTTAACTAGAGACTATCTCTATTAATTTTCCAAACACATTTTTTTAGCTGAAAAGGTACTCTCCGTTTCCCAGATAGCTCTTCACTACTGCGAGTTGCGACACACTGTTTGGGGACTGGGGTTAACCTATTTCTGAATAACTAGACGTCATTCACATCAAGGACACTATAACTTTATGGCACAGCTATAAAATCGGTTTTACAAATTAAATAATGTAAATGTTTACTTACTTAGGTCTAATAAATCGAATTTTCTACTGCATTAAGAATTCTAATTATGCATTTGTGTCAAGGATGTCATGTTATTTATCTAAAACTGCGTGTACTACGAACTCATAAACGTATCTGAACATTTTCAAGAAAACAGGTATGCTTGCATCTTCGTGTTGCTGGGACTTGCGCTCGAGAGCTTAACACATTTGCACATAAACCTTTATCTATACTTATATTATAAAGCGGAAGAGTTTGTTTGTTTGTTTAAACGCGCTA
>DWAK01000425.1:0-10822 GCA_018230145.1 Lepidochrysops patricia
ACACTTGTAGACGTAACTTTTACAGGCATTCAGTTATTCAATATCCACATTTGATAATGTTTAAAAGTTAGATTGCAGGATTATGTGGACTATTTCGTCAAAAAAATTGCTTAAAAATTAGTGTCGAATAACCTTTATTTTATATGGTTGTTTAACTGTTTGAGGCTGAATGGTACTTAATATTTAATATTTATCTCAAAATATCTCAGAGAATCACCTCCTATTTTTTTTTCTGTTTTATGCAAAACAACGTCTATCGGGATCTGATAGTGATAGTTATTACTAACCGCTAATTAACTCAAATAAAAAACGCTGACTCAGTTCATGAGCAATATAATATTAACGGAAATAACATTATTTCGTCATAAAGAATTTGAATGACATCGCAAGTCCGTTAGCCTTTTTGCTATTCTAGTTTTAGCAAAAAACAGTCACCGATTATTATTGGATGTTCCACTTAGCTATAGATTATTATTTTCCTGTCTTGCCCAAATTCCGTACGCATACAGAATCGATTCTACAAAGTATTGATTTTGATAACGCAGATTTATTTTAAAATTAATAAGGTGCAGTTTTGCGAAAACGGCTCTTTACCGCAAAAGCGTGAGGTACGATAGTACTTATCCTGTGTCCCGCATGAGTAATAAAATTGTATTTATAGTGCAGCCACTATAAATACCATTTTGCCACAAGCAAGGTTATGACCACATTCTCGGGACGTTTGTTACGATTGACGTGACGACTGATGTCTAGGTTAAAGCTGTAGTAATAGTTACACTACTATAGTACTAGATACTAATAGCACAGATTACTACATAGTTACTACGCATAGTATCGGTGATAGCATCATTGACGAGTGATGGCTTAGTTAAATGTTATATATATCGTACTACTATGCTAGTTCAAATCGTAAGCCTTCAGAGAAAGCGACTTTGTTTTAAACTATGTAGTGAGCAGTAGCGAAGGGTGAGTTTTCTTAAGAGGGAAGCTGTAGTCGCTAGATATGGGATGTCTCCAACTGCATACAGCAAAGTGCAATAAGGAAATTTAAAGAAACTGATTAAAAAGGGAAGATAGTAATGGAGTTGTTTAGACGCTTCGCCACTGGTAGTGATTATCATATTGTAGCGAGTGTTGACCACCGACAACAGAACCAATAGACACCTTATAACAGGCGAACGACTTCTGTCAACACATCAGTCTTATAGTTCTGATGTAAAGATTTTTAATTAAAAGCACTTTGTTAATTATTTTTATTTTTAAGCCAATTTTATTTATCGATATGTGTTCCACATACACACACACGCACCCGCACCCGCACCCCCACCCGCACCCGCACACGCACACGTGTCGTGACGTGTCTAGAAGTGGTCGGTGGTGTTGACGTATTTATGTAACTTTGCCGCGCAATAACATGCAGGCGTAATCACGTATTATACCGAAGATTTTGTATTATTTAATTTTTTGTACTACTAAAGCTGCTGCTTTGAGCAAAGCCCGATATACTAGGATATAATATAGTTTTATATATAAAATTGTCGTTTTGGAGGAGTATTATAACCAATACTGTGG
Source organism: Lepidochrysops patricia (assembly GCA_018230145.1). Classification (NCBI taxonomy): domain Eukaryota; kingdom Metazoa; phylum Arthropoda; class Insecta; order Lepidoptera; family Lycaenidae; genus Lepidochrysops; species Lepidochrysops patricia. The sequence goes on from DWAK01000425.1 coordinate 1,573, forward strand.
TATTGGTTACAATACTTCTCCGAACCGATTCCTATTAAATAATATGCACATTCAGCAAATCTGAGAATCGTCTACTATCTATTTTTTTAGGCAGAACAACATCTTTCTATAGTATATGTATATACTATAGAAAGATGAAAGCTTATTCAGAAGGGCTGAGAGGGTAATGAACTTTCTCCTAATTTGATCAAAAGCCGACATTGACATGGATTTACAAAGTTTTGTTTTGACGACGAATAAAAGAAATGTTACCGTCCGATACTAATATGGGCATTAAAATTATTATCTATGCCAATATAATAATAATAAGTTAGTATGCCATAATATTATATATATCAAAAAATTTAAGGGTTTTTGTTGGACCTATTCTAATTAAGTAATTCACTTAAAGTAAGTCAGTTCAAAATATTTATTTACTTATTCTTACGCGCGTTACTTAATATTTATATTATACCTACTTCATAAAAAAGCAAATACATTTCTAATGTGACTTATAAAATTAACATATTTAACACACTTACATACTTGTAATAAAAACGTCAGTATGATTAATGATTATAAATTGTATGGATTTTTGACATAGCTGTTATCTTAGAACTTTAAATGACTTATAGGTAAACTTCTTGTCTGCCTGTCAGCTTAAGTTATATAATAATATAATAAGCAAAAAATTGGTAAGGTGATAGTAATGTTATTAATTATTAAGATTACATCATTTTACTTCCTTTGAAAAACTTTTACAATACTTATTTTACTTTAAAGTATATTTTCCATAAAGCGCTTTCTAGTACTTACTGTCGCAGTTGCAGCACCAGATATTTAAAAATTACTTAGGTACAGTATTACATAGTAAAAAAATTACGATCCCAATATTATTTCTACAACAAATATATCTTGTGTACCGTGTGAAGTATGTACTTATGTAGAATACTATTCTATTGCCTATATTAAGTATAATAATTTTATCCTATATAACATGTGCGGAACTTAATAATATTTTTTCCTAGTCGAACCCTACAAAGACCGAGATTTGAAGAATGACCGTAACACATAAGTAAAATAGACCCAAAAAACTCGTGTTCCTCGTTCGTAAATAATATAAAATGTAAATAGCGCACATCCATTGTAGTGCCACATGTTTAGTCTTCTAATATTTTATTTACGGGCTTTTAAACTTGCTTGTTCTGTACCGCGGTTTCGGTTGTAAGTATAAAAATATGCAGAATTAAGACACTGATTTTGGCCACTTGTTTATGTGTTTTCTAAGTTTCTAAGCATAAGAATTTAATTTATACTTTAACGTTACGTTATCGACGGTAATTGAAATTAAGTTAAGGTGTGTCCACTAGAGGCGCTGCGGTAGACCGCGGGTGCGGTGGAGAGTAAAAAGAGAGAAGAGAGAAATTAAGTACTTTTCTTTTCTCTTTTGCTGGTCCCAACGGCGGATGGGGGGGGAGTCATGGGATGGGGGTCATGATACGTAGGTGGACTACTAATTCAAAGAAAGTAATGATTTTATTTATAATATATTTTGTCACCATACAGATCGACTATGTGACCCCCCCCCCCCTGGGGCTTAAGTTGGATCCGCCATTGGCTGCTCCACCTTTATATGCTCTGTTATCTGTGGCTGGAGTGTTATGTAATTTATCGTAATTTTTCATTTCAGGTGGATTTCTATCCGCGTTCTCCCTCTACAGCACGATCAATAAGCTGATAGCTCCCGCGGGAGAGAACGAGATAGCATGCATCCATGGCCTCCGGGCCATAGCGACTGTCGCCCTGCTGGTGGCCCACAAGTTCCTACCCGTTGCTGTCACACCTTACAATAATAGGCTAAAGATCAGTGAGGTGAGTGTCACATGATCTCTGACGGAGTTGAGCATTCAGCAAAGAGATGAGTGACCAACAGAAACTACCGTTAAGAGGCTGCTCATTGCTCAGCCACGAATCATGTACAGATACAACATAATATAACATATTATGAGCAAATTCAATCGACGGTGTAGCTTCCCTTCCAAGTTCATCATTTGTTATTATGCACTAAATGCCTGTTAAGATATATGAAGCAATACATTATTATACTAGGCACCAACAAAAAACACACAGGTACGATAATAATATATATAATACAACTAGTGCGATAAGTTGACGAATAAGTGCGTTCATTTCCTCCAGTGGGCAATTGAAAATACCGCACGAGTGCAATATACCGTTCTTTTATGACGAATGCGGTAATGAAAGTAAATATTTCAGCGTCCGCCATTGCGGTTGAAAATTCGAAAATTCGTGTACGATATTCGAAATACGTTATTATAAATTACGTGTAAACGGTTTTATACTAAACGCAAAAGCGCCTTGTAAGTAAGTAGTATTTATTTCGCATGAGTGATAAAAAATAATTATTATTCGTCTTGGAGGGGCACTCCCGTGTTCCCAGATTACGCATTTCAAGGCTTAGCATTTGTTAATATTATAGCGTATTGTATAATTCAAATTAGTAAATAGTTTATGTACGTTTCATAACAAGTCATTCTTATGAATATAAGGAGCTTCGTTGTGAATTGAAATGAAAAAGATTTTCTTCGAAAAAGGTAAAGTAATTTAAAGTTGAAACCAAACATTTTTAAATCTAATTTGATGGACTTTTAATTTTGCAATACTTGAATAGGTAAATGTTGATCAAAACTTCGTTCTCAAATAAAGGTGCGATTTAATGAATTTCTGAAAATTAAGTTGTGAACTCAACTCAAATAAATTGTTGACCTTTTTTGATCAAATAATAAGATATACTTAGGTACAGTTTATTTAATAAAGAAATTCAAATAACAAAGCATTAAGTAGTGTAGTTTAGATATAATAGATAGGTACTACTAGATACTTATCTTAATTGTGTATTATCATAATTATAATTATATGATTATCTACATCTGTATAATATTTATCTACATAAATATTATACAGATGTAGTCGTCTTAGTAACACTATTTATAACTCAAGAACGCCTGAACCGATTTAGCTGAAAATTGGTAGGGAGGTAGCTGTACTTATTACAAAAATACAAAGCGCCTATTACTTTTATTTTAGTTACCTACGTATGTATATACATAGTTACACGATGTTTTTAATTTTTAAAGGAAAATAATCCCAAAAATTACTAGCATTGCTTGTAATTTACAAGTTAATATAAAGTATGTAACAATGGAGATAAGAATGTTAGTCATCGTCCAGAAATACCAGTCTATATTGGACACAATCATTGATGTAATATGGCGTAGTAGGGCTGGTGGCTTGCCAACTTGACATACTCGTACCATTACTGAACAGTGAACACTGATCAATAACATCATCATTGGTAGGCCTATCATCATCATCAGCATCACCAATATCAAGCAATATAGCTTTGTTTGGAAATACCTTCTTTTATAAATCTTCTTTTATATATAAAATTCTCATGTCACAGTGTTTGTTACAATACTCCTCCGAAAGGGCTGAACCGATTCCTATGAAATTTTGTATGGATATTCAGTAGGTCTGAGAATCGGCTACTACTATTTTTTAGGCAGAACAACGTCTGTCGGGGTTAGCTGGTATACTTATAAAATTCTCGTGTGTGTACTTATAAATTAATGTTAGTTACCATATTCCTAAACGGCTAGACCGATTCCTATGTAATATTATTATGAAATAATAAATATTATGCATTTTCAGTGGGTTTGAAAATCGGCTATTTTTTTTGTTTAGGCAGTATAACATCTGTCGGGATCCGGGAGTAGCTTTTACAATAATAATGTGGTCACATGATCAGTAGTTCCTGAGATTAGCACGTTTAAACAAACAAACAAACAAACTCTTCCGCTTATGATATGAAGATAGTATGAGAATATAATAACAATATTAATATTTTATGTAAAAGTATTTACTTTATTTAAGTAAATCTTTACTTAAATTCTTCCGTATTATAGGGTGATAGTTGATAACCTTAAGCTTTTGCAAAAGTATTGAGGAAATTAAGGACATTTAAAGGTTAAAAAGTAGTCTCCATTTATTTTTGAAGGGCGAGAATCAAGTGATTTTCAATCATATAAGTAGTGTGAGGCGTTGGGTAATATTATTTTGTTTGTACAAACTAAAAATTGTCTTTATTACTTAGGACTTATAATGAACCCATGCAAAGCTAGGGCGGGAAGGCTATACCTTGCCTTACTTTATCAGCAATCACCGTTTAAAACATTCTCTAACTTCCACGAATATTTCAAACTAAGCCAAATTGTCTCAGAGAACGACTATCTCGTGTTTTAGCTAGACTAGCGAACATCAATTCATTCATAATATTATCATACCTTGATGATGGTTTCCAGATTGTTACTTCACCTCTGCTGTCATGGTGCCGTGCTGGCTGGATCTTCACCGACTGCTTCCTACTGCTCAGCGGCGCGCTCGCCACCTACAGGACCTCCAGAGATGACAGCGTCATCGCCAAAGTTTTATCTAAGTATCTAAGGTACTTACTGGCTTTTAACCCCGGCGAAAATGAAGGGTATTATATGGTCGAAGTGTGTGTGTGTGTTTGTTCATGGCATCGTAGCTAACCCGACAGAAGCAAAGGGGTGATATAAGTTTGAAATGTGTGTGCCTGTTCATGGCATCGTAACGTCCAAATGGGTCAATCGATTTTGATTAAGTTTTTTTTTTTAAAAGCTGAGTTGATTGAGAGTTTACTTACTTATCGTTATCTATCCATCATTATCAGCACTATTACTGCTTGACGATTCGGAGGTTTTTAAGTACGCTTAATATTACCTACCGAAACTTAGCGACACCTCGTCGCTAAGTTTCGGTGATGAGTGTACTACAAATAAAATTTTATTTGTAGTACACAGAATCTAATTATTACTTAAGCAAATACCTAATAAAATTTTAGCATAAGGTCTATAAATAATTTTCCGTCAAAATATTTTCCATTACATGACTGTTTTTAACTAATAATAAAATGTCTTAAATGGTCGTAGGAGTCTTGTTCAGCATCCGTAATCCTTATACAGAATGTGTTCTAATGAACAACTGGAGGATCTATCGTAATGTTTGTATGATGTCACAAAATAGCGGTCAAGCGAAATATGATACTTTATTTACTTCTTGTGCAAGTGTGTTATAATGTTAATATGTCACGCAATTCTCTAGGTGCTTTAGATCCCTAGCATGATTATTTGAAACCCGCGTAAATGGCGACAATTATAACGTGATTTCGATAATGTTAGTTATCAAGAAAGATTGCATGAAAATAATTTTATTTTATGCTGATATTCTCGAAAACGTGTCGTTGACGCAGTGGTTAAATATTCGTGCTTGAACTACTTATCTACAGGCGAGTTGTGACTTTGTTACATTAGTAAAGTCATATTGTAAAATGGAAGCATTTATGAAAAAATCTTTGCATTGAAAATACTGGGTCGATTTTGAGGAAAGTTGGCACAGATATAAAACATATCGCGGGAAGGACGTGGGATAGTTTTTTGCGTAACCTACAACATAATATATAAGTATACTAAAACACGGAAAAGATCTAGAACAGTTTATAGAGTCCCAAAAATAATTGCTATGAGAAATATTAGATTGTGTGATTTGATTTTGGCATTATAACGTAGGTAGGTATGTAGGAAGAACAAGGCCCATATTAGGTATATGATTTAAGATTTTGTATATTTATGTTAAGTATAATAAATAATACTAATATTATAAAGCGGAAGAGTTTGTTTGCTTATTTGTTTGTTTAAACGCGCTAATCTCAGGAACTACAAGTTCGATTTGAAATATTCTTTCGCAGTTGAATAGTCCATTTATCGAGGAAGGCCAATACGAGAGGAGCAGTAATAAAAAATGTTTCAAAATCGTGAAAATCGGGGAAAAATTTTGCGTTTTCCAAAAGAAATTATTCCACGCGGACGAAGTCGCAGGAAAAATCTAGTAATTCATATTATTATACTGCTAAATAAGACAAAATATTGTCCTAAGTCCATTGATATACAAAAACCCTAGATTTTGTGTTGCTTTTGTACGAGACTGTCCTCGTACAAAAGCAACATAAGAAAGTGTCCCTAATACTATACCTATCTCAGGTTATAGAAAGCTATAAGCTTCTGGCATAATATTATTGCAAGTTCAACCTTATGCGAACTACTTAAAGTTGGTATTACATAAGCATAATATTATATGCATACAATGGGTGCATTTTGAACTCATTTTTGAGGATGTTTATCAGACGTTGAGCGTCAATCTTGGGTTTTTTGCATATCAATGCCTAAAGCTATTAATATTATTTTACCGTATTTTAAAAATTAACGTTTTATTCGTAGGTATTGACGAACATGAGAGCATTCATACTTGTATAAGGGGTTTTTTAATTATCACGACCTTATTTGCCCTTTTCAATTACCCTTCAATTTGTGAGTTATAATTTGTAAGGGAAAACCGGGATAGTTCCCCAGGGGTATACCTGCCCTAGTTTTAATTACTCTACTTTACACTAACTTCTCAAATGATTTGTTTACTTTTTCAATCATTTATATTTTTCAATTATTATTTATTGAAACATTTTTAGTGAGAAGTCTACCACTTGGCTTACGGTATCATTAGTCCAAAATGTTACAATTTAGGGCTAAGCATTGCATTTTATTTTTGGGACATGTAGAATTAAATGCTACATGAATGCTCCATCCATAGAAGGTTAACCTCTAGTTTGCGGGGCTACCGTCCTTGTCTTGTCAAATTTTAACATACGTATTACATAATATATACCTAATATACTAGCTGACCCAGCGAACTTTGTTCCGCCTTACAGGGAATTAAATGAGCAGATACGAGAACGGGATAAAAAGTGTCTCATGTCCTTTTCCTGGTTCTTAGCTACATCGCTACCAATTTTCAGTCAAATCAGTTCAGCTGTTCTTGAGTTATAAATAGTGTAATTTACACGACTTTCTTTTATATAATATAGATACTTACTCATAAGTAATATTATTAATATACTTAATATTAAGTTTTGCGTTTTAGTAAAGTTAGCATCTTGACTTCAAAACATATACGGTTCTAATCTATGCTTCAAAAGGGTATAGTTTGCACGGTTTGTGGCTCCATACTCGTCTGTTATTACGTCTATGGATTTTCCGCTACTGAACCAGGTTTATTCTTACATCTATTAAATGCACACGACCCATCTATTCATATTTTAACTTTGGATTTATAAAAACTTTACGAGGAAACCCAAGGAAACTTTATAATGAAAGAGCTAATCAGAATTTAAGTTTCTTTCATTAAAACTTTTATCGTTACTTTTAAACATTTTATAAAGTTCCAACTTACCTGTTTACTTTTAGGATTTCATTTCTTCGATAGGTGGCCGAAAATTTGCAATAAAAAGTTTGCAAAGTGTGATAATCCATGCACAATACTTCTGAAAAAATTAGCACTCGCTAAATAAAACTCTAAGTTGACGAATACAAATTTCATAGATATACGATGTTGTATTTATCACTATCTGTGCCTTGCAGTGTTATTTGTAGTTTAAATGTAGCTTAGGTACCTATTAATCCAGGGTATCTGTTAACTCTTTACAAAATTCGATTTAAATCGTTTTAGCTGCTTAAACGTTTTACATAAAATATGTTATTAACAAATAAAGTAGAGTTTTCCAAGATAAATGTACAGCTTCAGGTATCAATCCTTAAATAAGCGAACCTCTCGTTAACCAATCAATCAAGCAATCATTTATTCGCGAGATATATTAAGTATTTGTTGTTATAAGACATTCGAGACAAAAAAGCTTAAGTATTACATTTTAGTTAAAAAAAAAATATATCTTTTTCATTTTTGTCTGTGTAATTTTGAGATAAATAAATATATATTATAGTTTCTTTTTATTATATTCCCCCAGGTTAACCCCCGCGCTGCTAGCTGTGGTGCTGTTCTACTCGTACGTGTGGGACAACATATCCGTGGGGCCCATGTGGGGCACGCTGGTGACCAGGAACGCGGAGAACTGCCAGGAGAGCTGGTGGTGGAACATTCTGTACGTGCAGAACTACCTCGCCTTCGAAGACATGGTATGTTAGCTTGTACAAAAATCTTTTGGAACGCAGGGAAAAACAAATTTAAAGTAATGTCGGCACCGATTGCTGATCAAAGTATTAACATTCACTAATACCGACTACTAAAACTTGCACTGCAGTATCTGTGTGGTAAAGCGCTTCACACACGGTAGACAATTTACCTTCATTAAGATTATTATTTATTACAAGCCACATTAATAACAAGTAACAATTATCATCCTTTGTAAATCACAGAGGCAATTGTGTCTGGTTCTGGTTCTGATTTTTTGTAGTAGTTTTAGTGCTTTAACCCAGATGTTCGGTGCGCTCTATCTTTATAATAAATAATCTATGTAGGGCATGTTTGATTATATACTACTTACAGACAGATTGAGCATTAGACCGCACGAAAACTTCGAAAAAAATAAAGGCTAACTGTTCGACCTTATTTGCATACATACATAGACATTGAATGAATTTGTATGATATGACGTGAGTGTAAGACAAAGCGGTCACGCACACAAGCATAGAAAAGTTGGCCAGTTTGTGCGCTGTCATTATTATTAGGTGAAGCTAAATCTAGTGTAGTATATTAATAAAATAGGGCCTATTGAAATTATCGTAGGCTAATTATTTTTAACCGATTGGGATACAACCTATACAAGTCATTATTATTGATTGTAACATCTCTACAAAGTTTCCCTCAACTTTAGACCGTGACTCGAGCGCGATATCTGTAAACATTATTATTGACACGACACTCGACTGCTAAGTACACTAGCTTGTGCGTAGGTAGGCGTTGAGCATGTAAAAAACAGAGGTGATAAACCACTTAATTATTTTAACTGATCAAACCTATAAATATGAAATTACGCTGTGATAAAACTTTTGCACTAATAATAAGTGATTATATTTTTTTTAACTTGTCAGTGCATTTTTATCACTCTTACACGCGTCCATTCGTATCAGCGCGGTAGCGAAACCATGCGCTGACATCGCAATCTTATAAAGTAGACAGAAACTATACCAGATTACGCCTGTGAATGTAGTTGGCGGTGCAAGGTTTTGGCGGAATTTTTAATCATACTAACATAGCCAGTCCGTTTAGTTTATTGAATAATGCATGTCACATGCATCATACTTAATTTATGATTCTAATGCCC
>DWAK01000426.1:0-10808 GCA_018230145.1 Lepidochrysops patricia
AATTTCTATGGCGGTAAGACCCATATGTGGTGCACACACGTATGAACTCAAACTCAAAATGACCCACATGTGGTGCAAGCACAGGGAACGTGTTAATAGTTATAAATAATTCGTTAATTAAGTTATTAATCATTGATACACTTTTCCTGTTGGCATACATATTGTTATAATATATATAGAGTAACAGTGTATTTTAAAAACTATATTGTACTACTCAGTAGGTACCTATAATAATTCTGATCCATGTTAGAGGAAAGAAACTAATCACGTTACTTCTCTTGGTAGTTTTATCAGATATGACTGGAAGATTTATCATCAGATGCCGTTTGTCTAATACATATTTTTGTAATATTTATGTACAATGTTCTTTATCAGTATTTTTATTATATCTAAAAATCTTTATAAATCGTAGTAGTAGATACCCCCTTATTCATTGTCATATGTAAAGATTTAAATAGGTGTGTCTATAGCTTCCATAGGTACCTATAGATTCTAGCAGAAGGAAAGGTGCATGAATGAAACAAAAATGTATGTATATATATCTGTTATTTTTTAATTTGACATCAACAGGGTGAAATAAAAATTAAGTAATAAAAAACAAATCTCGACTTTTTATAAATTCTTTGAATCAAGTTATATACGTTTTTTATTTGCCAAGTAAAAATAATATTTGAATTAAAATCAGTGCTACAATAATGTGCCATTAGTGTAAAAATACCTCCTATTAGTTGAAATGTTACTTACATACAATAAATAATTTGTCGTTGGATATAGGTGTTGACTTTAGTTTGTGTACCATGTTATTTTAATTAAATGCAGCAATCATGGATTATTTACGCTAACAAGCCGAAATATAATAAAACATCTACTGTTTATTCCACACAACACTACTAATACGGACTCGTAATATATTTTACAATAAAAATATTAAAATATAGTTATGTCAAATGAATACAGCAACTAGATTTGAGTAATTAAAAATGTTAAATGGATGATAATAATGTTACTATTTTTAAACAATTTTTAAGATAAACTACTATCTCGAATATTGTTTATTTTTAAGACATTAAACAATGGTGGAATAAACATTACAATATTAATTTGATAAATATAAAATTATACCGCTCATCATTATGTCTACCTAATTATCCTTAGTATTTCCTGTTATTGTCAACATAAGTTATTTACAAGAACAATAATTATTAATTTATAACATGAAGTCATTTAACTGAATAAACATAAATTACAAAACATTTGAAAACACTACTCAATTTAATTGAAATTACTTTAAAGGTTTCTTCAAAAATCATAATGATTCCTGAAATAAATATCACACTGAAACAATATTTGCAAGTTGGCAGTCTAATATTAATTTTATTAACGAATTGCACCACAATCAATATAAAACTTGTTAAAATTGAAAATTTTGACTTGTCGGTGGGACAAAATGATAAGCTAAAATATTTACACAATAATTATTCTTACAATAGCGCTACTTCGGTTGTATTCATAAATATAACTTAAGTTAAAATATTATATTACATATGTACATTGATATCAGATATTATGATAGTGTTTACGGTTATCTCAAGGGCTAACACATAAAATAAACATATTGTTAAGATTTCACCTGGACTGAAAATCAAATGACTGAAAAAATATTTCCGGCCACAGTCTTAACCATCAGTTTAGAAGTGAGATACCAGTGACGTTCATAAATTACACGGCAAATATTGCCATTACTTTGTCCCAACTAAATTTATCTTTACTACATTATCAGCAAAGTTTTTGTTTAAACAAAATTCGTTGCCTGATGAAAAATAAACCTAGCCAGTATGAATCCCAACCGAACTAACACCATTGTATTCATAAATAATAAATAATTAAACTTCATTGTCTACATTTATCTCGCGAGTCCACGAGCAGCCGTATCCCCGGAGTAATAGGAAACGCCCCACCGCCCGATATTTAAAATCACAGCTGATGCATTAATGGGGTTGCGTGGTTTCAGCACGCTATAAGGACTGTCCGGTAAAGTGACTAGAAACGAGTCCCCGAATGGACCCTCCTCACGAAAAATATAAACGCACAGCATTTTGGAAAGTTCTCCGGCACATTGGGCATTTGTTCGTCGCCAACGCGCACTTTGCGCAAGCGACCACGTGACCGCACGGCACGAAGCATACGTTTCTTTCTTCTGCGAAACATATTTTACACAACTTTGAATCTTCCACCGCTGGCTCGTCCGATGACTTGACTTTCTCAGTGTCAGGTGCGGGTTCCGATAGAGTATTATTCTGTTCTTTAGGTGCTGGGATAGTGACCATCTTGGAAACCGCTTGTTGTACGTAATCGCGTCCCTTTACTAGTTGGACATAAGCGCATCTGTTAAACCATCGGGCGTGCTGCTCCCACGGTTCGTCGTCGTTTTCCCAATCTTTTAAGCCACCGTCGCAGTAAAAGCATTTGGTTTTATCTCCGTTGCCAGTGTAGAAGAAGCCTGCTTCGGCGAGATCTTCGGGTTTTTGACGCATGCTACGTGGCCAGTCATCGAAAGTTTTAAGTCGAGCGGCTACGGAAGCATATTTGGCGTGAACGGGTCCTGGTAATCGAGTTCCTGTGGTCGTGGGCGGTGCTTTAGCTCCGCATTCATCGTGTCCATCCGCGGTCGACGGTATATCCGTGGGAATACTTCTAGCAATATCGTGTGTCCTTAAAAATGGACACTGGGGCGCCCAACGTTCGTGGTCCGTTGCAGGGTCGTCACCTTCCATCCATTGCATTATTTCAACCTTACAGAAAGCACAACGAACCTCGTCACCACGACCGAGATAGTAAAACCCATTCTTCGCAAGTAGCTCGGGCGATAGGAATGATACAGGCCATTTGTCAAAAGTTTTGATTCTTTCTTCCTCGCGGCGCATATCAACTGATTCCGGTAAATAGCCAAATGAGTCGCGGTTGTCAGTTTTGTCGGAAGATGCTGCAGATGAGCCCGACGATACGGGGGAGTCACATGCTGAGGGCCAAAAATTCCTAATCGAGGACCCGGATGTCTTCAATAACTGAGCAGTCATAGAAATCATTTCAGCACTCATCGGTGACGCGGCATTTGAGGACACTGTAAAGAAGAAAAGAAAAACTTATTAGCACTTAATTATACTAAAACCTAAGTCTACATCACATTTGTCTATAAATCATGTTACCTATGACCTCAAACATTATTATGTTATACGTTCCTTTAATGTTGGATCAGCAGTAAATATAATCATCGTTAAGTTTCTCAAATTTTAAGTGGATATTGTATTTATGTGACATTTTAAGGTAAATATAAACATGGCGGCAAGTGTATAAGAACGGTTTCACATAACAACAAGTTCGCGGCCGGAATGGCCGGCCCGGCTGCGTCATCGACATTCCATTCCCTCTCCTCCTCTTCCCTCGCTCAGAGCTCTCAGTGCGCATGCACTTAGAGGCCGCAATCAATTTTTATCTCAAAAAGTAGGCCTAAAAAGGTATGCCCATAGATAGGGAATTTTGAAAAATCTCAATAGTAACTCATGAAAACAAATTGTACATAGGTATTTAGTAAGTCTTCATGACACAAAAAAATTATTACCTACGTAATTTATTTATAAAAATTAACGTAGGTACGTCGTAATTACTGTTCCTAATTTAAATAGAAAAATGGACGAAACAGAATACCTCATATTCATTTTATTTGGGATACTGTAAGATAAAAATGATAAGAGACAATTGCATTGAAAGTAGAGTAATTACACAACTACTTGTGTACTACGCAATGGCCGCACAAAAAAATCAATATTTACCATTTCTGTGTTTGGTGTCGACTAATAACGGCATTTTGGCAAGTAATACGCGCACTTATTTTACGTAGCACTCGAAAAAGCTCATTGCAGGTAAAAATATAACCAAATACACAATTATTCCTTTAAATAAAATTTCACGAGAAACGGGCATCGTAGGCGCCTCGGCTGTTGTGCCGTACAGTTTTGACTTTGGAACTAAATTGATCCCATTGCGCATGCGTGCGTAGAATAGGGGAGTGTAAATTTGCCGAGTGGGGTGCCCTAGACAGCTGTGTCGTATAAGTTGGGACTGAAACAACATCGGGGCATTATTGTTTGGGGTCCAAATTTTAGCAGTCACAGCAACTTGCACCAAAATTGAGATTGGTTTATCCATATTCGCGTTATAATATAAATGCATTTCTGTTTTAAAATATGTAAAATATCTTATGGATAGCTTATGGTTCTTTGCAAAATGTCTCTTCCTCCACAATTTAATTTACATAGGGGAATGGCAACCATATTGGATAACATTAGGCTTGTCTACTACTAGGCTTATGATAAGGTTTCAAGGCAACTTTTCTGCAATTTATGATCTTGTCTACCCCATTAGAAAGGCTACAGTTTTGTTGCTACGGAATAAAATTTTACAACCACGAGACATACTAACTATGCATATTGTGAACATATTACAAACAGGCGAGAAGGGCGAAGGGACGACGCGGGAGAGATGTAGTTCTCAATCAGACCAGCGTCTGGTGCGACGTTGCCAGGCCGTTCGCCGCCGACCGGATTTCATTCATATTTGAGACGCGACGTTGCCGTCTTCAGCGGAAACCGCGACCACACAACGTAAAAAAGGGCCTTTGGAATGCGACGGTACTGTTGGGCGGGTCTAACCATAGTACAATAAAAAAGTGACAGCTTGGAATGCGGACAGTACTTAATGACATATGGATTAGATTTTTTAAGCCAAAAATGATTAAGGATAGAATGTGAGAATTTTAACTTCATCCAATAATAAGAAGTTACATAGAGAGGTTGTAGTAACGCAACTAAAAATCCATATACTTTTAATTTAAATTTACTGCAGTGTGGCAGAAATATCTGCAAGATCTGATTTAAAACATGACGGTGTGCGTTGTTACCGAGGTATACTATCTACGAGCCCGACTTAAGCGAGAGTAATACACGAGAAAATAAAACATAAGATCCAAGGTCCATAGCTCGCCGCAAAGAGCAAATGAAATTCAGCATTGTGCTTTAAGAGAGCGGCGAGAGGCGGCGTCGGAGCGCGTGGGGAAGGGGACTGGGCCGTGTTCTCATGCCTTTGGGTGGTCGGCGCTCGGCTTTCGAATTCCAAAGCTTTGCCTGTAGCGCCTACGCACCACTATCTAGACTCGGTATTATACAATACTCATTATTTCGGTAATCTCTTTCAACTTTTTAACCGACTCATTAAATTGACCCTTGGAATCATTTTGAATGGGATCCATTTGATAACTGGTAGAAGCTTTATGGTAAATAACATAAGGTAAGTTTTATATCTATAAAATAAATCCCAAAGCCTTTGTTGGAATTGACGAATGATAATTTTCTTATTTTTCGTTAAAATTGCACGAATAAAATCTTTTTACCAAATAAATGTCCGAGTATTATTTTACAACAGCTGATCATAATCATTTACATTTAATATTGTTATGTTTAAAAGAGTTAGACCCTTTAATAACGTTAACTTAATTTTTAATTAACTTAATATTATCGGCGCAATATGTAGAATTATCTCAAAGATTGTCGATGTACTATAATTTTTACACGGCGGTCGCTCTCATACAGAAGTTTATTTTAGTGGGTAGTTTTAATTAACTTTAGCATTCTATGGAAATAGTGTCTGCTGTCATCAAAGGTTGAAAAAATAAATAAAAGGACGCCCGGAAACGTTATCTAAGGATATGAACATCCGCCAGATGTGGAGCAAATACAAAAACGAGCTGATGAATGAAAACAGCCATCGTTTACTCTTATCCATGAATGGGTTTTATAATTAATTCCAAAAGAGTTACGCTAGTTTATAGTATTTATATTACTCAACTGCGAAGTACAATTGACGTTTCCTAGTTAGTCCGTGTGCATACCACAATGTATTCCAACGTATAAAATGTTATGTACTTAACCTAAACGTGAAGTTAGCATTATTTTAATAACATCAAAATACATCGTTAGGACGATAATTTGAGAAGAGGAATGCAATTGACTTTAATGACAAGACGGTGTACATTATAGGTGCACTCCCACGAATATCGCGGCGGTCTAACCGCATTCCACAGTCTAAAGCATCTAGACACGTTACACTATACGCTATACTGAGCGTTTTATCGCTTGTATGAAATACTGTAAAAGCGGGATGGAGAGTGTCCTTTTGAGTTTTTTAACTAAGTAGGTAAATAGATTTAACCATAAAATTTCATTATTTAGCAAGCATTCTTGAGATGTAAGTTTTTTTGGTAAAACATGGGTCACCAGCTTCAAATTTCGTTGGTCAGACTTAATTTTAACCGCCGACGGAAGCAGATGGAAATCCACATGCAGTAAAACAAAACAAAAATCTTCGCAACAGATGGCGCTCAACTGCGCTTTTCAGTGTTGCCATTTTAGCAATGAGGTGTAAACAAAATTTTTATTTCGTATTGTGATAACACCTCTGTGGTCCAGTGGTTTGAAACTCGACTAGACAAGGAGGTGGTAGGTTCGATTTTTGGATTAAGTTTGGTTGTGGAATGCATTCTGCTCACATGAATGACAAGAAAGATCTAACATGCATTGTGCGGTCCTGTACTCTTCCACTGGATGTGTTGTTTGCGATCTGCATTATAAGAGTAAAGTAAGAAGAATACTTTCACCTTTTTCACTATAAAATACCTATTGTTTATACTTCTCTCAACATGAATGGGGAGATTTTATTATTTTTGTTTAAATATTTATTTATGAATTATTGCAAATGTATAACAAAAGATGGCGCCACCAGCATTGGTTAACACTGGTTTAGTAAATGTTTTAATTATTTATTTAATCAGAAAGTCTCATAATATTTTCTGCACTACCTGCGCTGATCTTTTAAGTGACTTGTTTGAAGCAATTACATTTTTACAAAATTAATATGATAATGTGAAATAGGTATTTATGCCAAAATAAGTGAATACTTTTCATGGTATTACAACATCATCAGTACTTTGAGTAAAACATGCCTTCCAGAATGTTTATAATAATTAAATCAACTAGGTAAGTATATACCTATATACTGTAAACACAGCTGTATGAATACCTAATCATACACATAAAATTTGGGGCTCTATTGGGTGTCAACAAGTTTATTACAGCCTTGGGTTTAGTAGGTTTGTTGAATCCATTAAATGTTTTTATACTTATATTAAGCTTAATTGATTTTAAAATTACTTAAATGTTTTTTTTATTTGTTAAAAATCGAAACTAGGTATAGTCAAAGATTCAATAATTCTAACAAAAGCTATAATATTATTTAATACCATTAGCTAGGTATATCAAGAATTTTCTTTGATAAGTGTCTTGTTTGTTCTTTGTTTCGTGCACAGTAGTATAAATATAATATTGTAACTTGTAAGTATATATATGACAGATATAATTTAAAAAAAAAATGTTTTTTTTAATTTCTTATAATTTTTAATTTTATTAAAGTTAAAACAAAAACCATTTAGGGCATATCTTGACTGAGTCATTAAGAATCTAACATTATTTTTAATATTAAGGTACATAGGTACCTAATATATAATCTTCAATATACCTTTATCACTAACAGATGGCGCTAGAAGTAGTATTATAACTTAATATCCTTCGTATTATTTGTATATGGTCTATCTAACAAGGGCTATCCTATTTGAATCGAAAAAACACATATTAATTTCTTATCTCCTTCCTACTCTACTTGCCCAATTATCAAGACCAAAAGTGTCTATTATGATTGGACATAGACTTCAATTAGCACCATAGGATATCTATCAAAAGGATAGGCATGACTATATTATTATAGTATAAAAAGAAGGGAGTATTTAGTATGATTCAGAATATTTTATATTCAAAACAGTCAGCAATTATTATACTAAGTAAACTATTTTTTTGTATACAAACAATTCTTAAAAACAGCTGATAAAGAAGCTTATTAAATTTTTTAGTTCATCTTATTAAATGATATAATGTAATTTTAAATTTTAATGAATCAGGCTAATTAATACTTACTAATATAATTACTAACATATACTGTAAGCTAAAGATAATCTTGGTTCTGTTACTAGCACTATGGGCATATTTTTATCAAAAATAAATGTTTTCTATTCTATTCTATTAAAAATTAGTTGTTTGAAATCTAACAAAAATTATTACTACCTACTTTTTTCCAAACTGACTTCAATAAACAATATTTATAGACGTATAATTAAATAGGAAATGTCATTCTAATGAGCTGTAGAGAAGTTAACCTATACTTATCTAATAAGTACCTATTCCCAAACGTCTTTCACTTTTTCACTAATTTTAATGTTCATAGTACCTACAGATAACGTGTTATTCTGCCACTAACGCAACGGAAAAGTATTTTTATCGACGTAGCCGTTTCGCCGAATCATACGTCCTCGATATTAGCCTTATATAAGGAAAAATAATTACCTCTTACTGTTTCCATTTTAAGCCGAGACAATCACAGAAATCACTTCAAATCCAAACAAAACGAATGTCAAACTCACACACACTCAATTTTTTTATCTTTTATAAAACTGTAACCACATTATTATCATTTCCATGAGCTCAAAACAGATGGGTGGCGCTATGAACTACGCGAACACTCCCGCTTTGCTAAGCGTGCGGCTTACGTCAATAGCTGTTAGTGAGGTTCTGTTTCGAACTGTCGGCTGTCGAGAACCGAGTCGAACCGAGTAGCGCGCGTTCATTCGCTACTCGCTAGTCGCAACTTCAGACTGTGAGTTGACGAGCGAAAAGTGACTTAAGAGTGTCTAGCGTTAGGTTAATTTTTATTTTTCGACAAGACTGCTAAATTGTGAGAAAATTGGTAGGCGGCCCGCGATAAAAAATTTATAAGAATATCGATTTTTATTCGGATTATAACACAATAAATATTTGTATTTTGAATACCTATTATGCAATTCTTTTTAAGTCAGTAATAATTTAAAAAATAGAGATTTCGCAACGTTTTAAATACATGACCCTCATAATTTATACTTAAACAAAGCATTTCTGTTTTTGATACGTTGCTTCGCATCTTTTAATCAGCAGTAAATTCATACGGGATAACGATCGATAGTCTAATTTACTATTTCATTATAATTAAGTACAACTTATTATAAGTTATAATTTTATAATTTTTATATTGGGCATGATTAATATAAAAACATTTTAAAATTAAAACAGCTCAATACTAAAATATAGGTATGATCTAACCCTACAGCCCCCAAGCGGCAGCCGGCTACCGCATAACAATTATATATCCATTGTGTCTGGGATTCTGAGGATCGAGGTACTGAGTAGGTATTATGTAGGTAAGTAGAAAAAAGAATAAATTAAAAGGTTCGTACCTCCTGCAGTCGTATTTTCATCCACTGGCGTTGTAGAGTTTTCTTCCATAGGTACCTGAAAAAACAAATATTTTTTTCAAATTTTTAACAGTTAGGTACCAAGTTCTAAATATAAATAAGTGAGGGTAGGTAATATGTACACCGTATACTTACGTAAGTAATTCTGAAATTGGATTATTGTGTTATTAATAATTAATATGTTATATTTAAGCGCACCTTCTATTAATATTCACTCTACTGTAAAAGTACCGAGTTGGTACTAAGATAGCGACTTTATTATGAATACACTCAAAGTAAATAGATTAGATAGGAGTTGCACGAATTCATCGTGAAATCAATACTTTACAATAATTGTAGATTTAATTACTTAAAGAATTTAATACACCTACCTAGCTAGGTATTTCTACCTTTGCACCTGTATACGAAAAACTGACCGACCAACCGGTCGAAATAGTTCACATGCCTAGTTTAAATTATTGAACAAGTGACTTGCGTTACGTGTAGTTACATAAGTACTTACATAAAACATCCCACATTGTGATTTGTATCGGAATATTATTAACAGAAAAATTTTATGAACCTACCTACTTACCTAATTATAATATAATTAAATTCAATCAGGGATTCTCAATTATGTACAGTACCGCTTTCGCTACTATGTAAATACACCACTATGTACTTAATTGCATTAGGTAGGACCTATCTCATAGTTTTTAAGTGTATTATTTAGGTAACTACCTATTGTTATTAAATCTCGTACTTACACGTTCTTAAAAAGTTTGATGGTGCTAGTAAAGATAATTTGGGACAGATGCCGTTTGCCGTCTGGCATGCGAGATTCTTATAAAAAAATTAAGGTAAGTTAGGCAGGTGTTCCAACAGCTTGCTCGTGCGCGGGCGGAACGCATCTGCTATTCCACGTGCTTCGCAGCTGTCATTCCATCCCTAAACCTTCGTAATATCAAACATTTTATTATAAATGTCAAATCTGCTTTTATTATAAATGTTACATCTGAGTTACCTACTTATATCAAAAGGACAATGCTTGCTTCGAATAAAACATGCGATAATATACAGTAAAGGCTACAGACTGGCGACTGCAGCATAAGTAAATATCTACACGATGGCAGTGCAGAATTCGTAGTGAGTTATCATTTTTTTTTTAATTATTATTTTTACAGTAATTTATTATTTTTTTTTAATCTAAAATTAATTTTAAACTAACTACCTAGTAGGTACCTACCTATAACTGCCTATAAGGCTGTCTTAACAGACTGTGCTAAATGCATAGATTTTAATTGTGTTAAAAGTACACGTCACGCGGCGAATTAAGATCGTTCGACGTACAGCTATTAGTGGTGGCGCATTCGGGAACTTATGC
>DWAK01000427.1:0-10805 GCA_018230145.1 Lepidochrysops patricia
TATATTATATATATAATTATTTCCCGCACTCAGATGACATTTCCCGCACTCTAATTTAAATTTCGACCGCCGCAAAAATGGTGTAATGCACTCGTGTGGTATTGTCAATTACCCACTCGAGGAAATGAACGCACTGGCTCCGCCTGTGCGTCCAACTTCTCTCGTGCGTAATTGACAATTTCCCGCACTGGTTGCATTAAGTACTAATACAGGTTTATTTAAATATAATATTGACGCGAGATTTTTCGATACACAAAAAAACTAACTACAATATTTGTATGGTATCGAAACAGTGCCGCTAGCGGCAAAAATAGTCATCACGATGAGAAATGAGTGGCAGTGCGAAAAATTATCACTTACCGCTCAGAAGCGTCTGTTACAAGAGGTATCGCACCCAAAAATAAGCACGCGCAAATAAGTTGCAAACGAATTAATATTATAATTAGACGTCATATAAAACTTTACTTATCATATCTAGTAGAACTTTATATCCGCGTGTCTGTTTTTACTACATACCTAATGACTGACGGACAGACGGAGGAGTATGAATAACAATGGCCGATAAATGAGTTTTTTGTAATAGGTTTTACTGGATGCGACACGATTTCGAGATGTGACTAATGCAAAAGAAGACACTTTCGTTGATTTGTTATTGGGTCACTGGTTTCCACAAAAAATGCACACTTAAACGTAAATTACGATTTCTAATAATATGTCGGAGACCCATGCTTCGGCACGAATCGGATGACTCCGAAGGAAACGATGTGTTTGTAGTTTGGGTAATATTTTTGCGTTGGACTTTGCCGAGTGTTACCGAGTTACCGAGCACATTAGTATCATCAGGATTAAGGCACGCAAGTCGCAACAACAAAGAACTAACAAGTAGAACTGTCAGTACCCAAGGGTGGGTTATTGACTACCATCCGTCATTTTTTGGCCTTTTTACCAGTAGTCAAGTAAGGGAATTGTATACCTACTATGTTTCCACTTCCCAGTTATCATAGATTGTGTTCAGAAGCCGCGTTCGTTTTTGCGTATTTAAAATAAGACAGCAATACAATTGACACGTAACATTCCGCGATCACGCCGTTCCCGTACAAGGTCTGAACATTTTTAATTCAAAACAAATGAAATCTTTAAAAAATCAATGCATGATAGAGAGTGAATTACCGAAAAAACTTGCAGGTCAAGTACATTACGTGTCTGGTCGTTTTCGCATATTTCCTTACTACCGATCCCGCAATGGACAGAAAAAACTCAAGGAATCACGTAGAGGCCCGTTTTCAATCATAATAGTGACCGCAACACCACATTACAAGCGATTGCATAAAATTATCATTTACGTGCCCGAATGACAGATAAATCGATTTTTTAGCGGTCCACCATGATGGAAAAACTCAAATCAGCAACCGTTGTTATCGAATTGTTTCCGAACTATTGACGTAAGTAGATGTGTATTTGGTATTACGCTAAGAACTCACGACGCGTTTTTTCCCGCGTCCGCGGTCGCGTATTTCCGGTTTTTTTTCATAACTCATGAGATCGCAGATTTGCGCGGAACCGCAGCCGTTGAGATCGCGGTTTTCACCCGCAAACCGCCGAGGCTACGGGTGACACGCGGCTCGCACGATTCTACTCCCGCAAAAAAACCGCAAGCCTTGCGGGCGAAAAACGCGTCGTGAGTTTTGATTTAATTTTTATATGGATATCTGTATTCTTCAAAGACTGCGGGCCCGCAACCGCGGCGGGTGCGGGAGAAAAACGCGCCGTGAGTTCTTAGCCTTAAAGCTCGTTATAATAATAATACAAAGTGGCGCTGGTGTACTTAAGATGTTAACCGCTAAATTATTGACGATATCTTTTGTCATCCTGTCGATATAATTTTTGCTACCAATACTGAACATGTTCAGTACGACATCCCTATAATGAGGACTTTTTACATAATTAATTAATTAATGATGTGTAAAACTAAAATTTATTTTTAAGCTTTCTTCTAGTAAAAAGTTGTTTACCGCAATTCGTTAACTGCTTTTTACTAAGTCGTAAGTACTTAATGTAAATTACTCCAGCTATAACCAAATTACTTTAATGTGGATAATTTGTGATACCGAACCAAAGCTTAAAAATAAACTCGCTCTTGTCCAGTAACCCTTCAATACATACAATTAATTGAGTGACGAAATTTCGTCAGAACCGTAAAAATATCTGTTAATAATATCGGCTGGAAAGTTGTGTATTCATTGTGGGTGATTGTGTCGACGCCATTTTGCAATGAAATAGATTACTCCTGCGCAATAATTAATCATGAAAATGTAAATTACTAAATTTGATTGAGGTTTAAAGGTTATTCTTTAGTGAAGTTAGACGTATTATTTGGACTGTGTACCGGCAATGCTATCTTTAATTTTAAGCCAAATACCTTTTTAATGTCATTTTGTACTACTTCCCATCATTTACCGTGCCAAGAAGTCGAATCTATTAGAAAATTTTAATTCACCGCCAAAAGGTTGATTCAACTGGTCCTAACAGCGTCCGCCTTATAATAATAGTTACGTTTTTTCTGTCTCCTGAAAAATCTTTAAAAATGAGATCGGTTCACAGTCGATTTGTTGTTTTACAACGTTTACGACTACGAAGAACCAAAAAAGGGGGTTATGATTTTTGCAATCTATGAGCATGTTCGCCGGCGTATTTTTTGGCGTGTGCGTTTCGAGCATGCGCGATAATAAAAATTAGTTCCACGTTATGTCGTTCTCATGCTAATTTTATGCGTATGCTCAAATCTACGTATGCGCCAACAAATAAGCCAGCGAACACGCTCATGTATGCGCGGATGGCTCGTATTCATAAACAAATATCAGTGCTCAAGATCTCAATCTAGAAATATTCTGCTTTATAATAGACCTTATGTACAGTTATGTAAGGTTTATTATATACATATTATTTATTTATAGAAATAACTGCTGCTTCTCAAGACGAAGATCTTAGCCCTTGAGATATGTTTATGAATAACGAGTCTAAGATAATTTTGACATATTTATTAAGTTCATGTATTCATTAGCCAATCAATACCTATATTCTATACAATAGTATAAACTTAACCTGCTGATAAAACCTCCAGAAACACAAAGTATATAGCATAGTACATATTATCAAGTTTATGATGCGCTTAAGACTTTCGCAGAGCTGTTGCAATACGGATAATATATCATATTATATAACACATTCTAGGTCTTATTTTAGGTCTGACCTGCAGAATATGAGTGCCCTGGTGTTGCTCGAACAGCTCCATAGCCAGCCCCGCGGCCGTTCGCCTGCTTTGGGCACCTGGAACAAAAAGAAGAACTAGAATGTAGAATTTTCTATTATTTTTAGATTTCCATACCACCGGTATGAATATAAGTTTTCCCTCTTAAAAAGGTTGTATAAAACGAGGAAAGAAACACCGACAAACAATCTTTTTATCTTGTCTCTTCTGCTGTAGACATACGTTTTCGTAAATCTTAACTGGATAATACATAGAATTCAACAAAAATATTTTAAATATTTTTCAGTCCCTTTTCGGCAGCAGTACAAAGCTTTTCTCATGTACGAGAAAACTATTATTACCGAAGACTATTAGCAACTTGAAGTCATTAGAAATAATATCTTTTGCATTGAAATTTTTAATTAAAACTACGATCCCAGAAATCAGAATTGTAAAAATACTTGTGGATTAACTTACTAATCATAATACACCATAAAGCAAGGATAATTGTGATACAATAAATCGTGTGTGGATGTATGTTTGTCTGCAGGCCGAGGCAGGAAACGCGACACCGCAAGATCGTATCGCACAGTAGCGCTCACTAAATTTATAACTTAACTATATTTCTAGGTAATAACTTACTTTTTTAAAGCTTCAACAAAGGTTTATATTCCTACAGGACATCCTTTTATTGCTATAATAAAGCTTTCGAAACTTTATTTCGCGGTGTATAAAAAAGTTTAATTTATAGTTTTTAAAGTACCCACATTTATTTAAATCTACTTTTATTGTACGCCTGGTTGAGCGGATTTTTTTTCGATGTTGGATAAAGATTTTTGTACAAAAAATCTGTAAGTATCTTCGCCTGGGGACGCGTTACCACGCCATAAGTATGATTCACCATAACATCCATCGAAAGTGCTGAAGGCCGCAATCGTGAGTCGTGGTGTACGTGAGACAAACAGACAGACACGACTGTCACGTACGAGGAGTTATAACTACCATGACCTTTATTATAACGATATAAGGTTCATAATCATAAAGATTCTCAGGCAACTATAAACGGCATTGCCATCAAACAGCACGCTCTACTTGTCAAACTGGCGCGCGCGCCGACGAGTTTGACAGATGACGTTATGTTTTTTTTAATACAAACAAAATAAGACGTAATGATCAGCAAGGTAAAGAAACATTAATAACATTTTGATGGACGCGTGATTATCGCAACTTTGGTGGCATATAATATACAGTCCTACATGAATCTTAACTAACACGGCTACCTTCTAATTATTATCTAGTGTAACTTTTTAGCCACAAAAAAGTATAGATTCTAGAATAAAGTAGCCTACAACTGTGTATGTTGGGGATTGTACAGTATTTGTGTAAACTAAATAACATTGTCATAACCGAAGGCCAGTAACTTAACTCGTAGGTTCGAGTCAAACAAAACAAGAGCTACGTCTCTATACATAACGGTAGAGATACCACGCTGTCGCGTTTCGTGGGATTAAAACATTATTTTTACTAAATAATCATTATTGTTATGCATGGCAGAGTCATTGTGAAATTAATAAGACAGAAGACTAGCTTTTCTGTTAAAAAGTGTGTTCTTTGCTATGCACTGTGCTAAATCAAAAGTAGGTACGTACCATAATTACGAAAATAACGGACCTAATTTACAAATGATATGGGATTCATACCAAGTCATCGCAAGTCATGCTACACAAAAAGCTTTTAAATATTGTCCCTAAAGAAGTAAGTTAATTTGATAATATTTATTATTTTGCCAGTGGTTTAAACTTGGCTTCAGGCTTGTTTTTGTGAAAATATTGTATTCTTTTGCATACTTAGCTTACAAGTACTAGAAACCAAAAAAGAATATTTGACTAGTGTACTAAAGTGGTTACCCGACAGCCTCTATAGTCGGCAAGATCAAAGCCGTGCTGTTGTCTCGGAATTAAATCCTCATAAGCCGCTATCTGCCGCCAAAAGTGGCTATCGCCATTCGCCGTGGACTTGCATGCTTGTGCAACAATAAAACTTAGGTCAGGTTAGTTCTTCATCCACCAGTGTAAGCTTTTTCGTGTAGCTAGAACCTTTTTGTTAGTATAAAATACTAAGTACCCTTATAAGTTTAGTGGTGCTTGCGTAAAAGAGTATCCCTAATATTATACAATAAATATGTCTTTATTTTTCTTTACAGTTTTGGAATTGTGTTTAAAAAATACAGCATAAGAACATAATATTTTGTAACAACCAAACTGCTATATTTTTAAACCCCTTAACTCTAAGGTTGGTTCCTAAGATCCAAGAGATAGAACTAAATTGCGAACGGCGACCCCAAGAACAAATTTTTATTGCAGCCGCTAAGTCTCGGCATAATTTTCTCATTACAGCCTCCGAACTGATATTACAAGACTCGCTCGCCATTAAAAGTTAACTCCTATTAATACTGGGGGAGGAATTACCCGAAAAATGGGGAAAAATTACGTGTCAAATGGTGAAAGATCCCATTATTTGCGGCTTAATATTGCTCCAGATTGATATGTTATATAATGTAATATCAGGTTATAATAAATAAGGAACTATAAAAGTAACAAAGGATCGATCCTAAGTGTGGCAAGGCGACGCTACTATTCATTAAATACCTAAATGTTTATAACAAAAGTCACAGTAATGACTAGACAAAATATTAAGAATTTATAAGTATTGAGGGATAACAACTAACTAAATTGATAATGTCTATTTTCATTTCGCTATAATAGGAGTCAAGAGCAGACCAAATTTCGTTATAACCGCAAAATACCGTTATAAACCAATGAAAACGAACTTGTTATGTTATGTTTCTGTCTCAAGTATACACTTATTTCGCCAAAAACCACACTGAATCATAAGTAGGTGTAATATAACCAATACTGTTTGCTCAGCGGGTCCAATAATTCGGTATTTACCCAGCAGTGCCAACACTGACCAACGCCCTTGGAAGTGCCGGGGGTGTTTTCTCAGGCCGGAATTAAATAAAACTCACTCTTAATAAGCGGAGGGCGAGAATGTGCCGACATGTAAGAATGTTAAGAAATAATATTTCGTACGAAAATTCTCTATTTCATAACTAGATGGCGTTACATCCAATTCGTGTCGTGTTGCATGACGTGCCTTAAAAATGTTGCTCTAAATGCGACTAAAGCTTATTTAAATAAAAATAAAACTGAAGTCTATATTATTTTTCCTTCTTATTTTATAACTAGATCTTACATTATAATAAAATACACTATAATATAACTAGACATTATATTTATAACAAAAACTACTGAATAGATTTTAGTAAAACTTCACAATACTATAGTCTACATATCAGAATAACACATAGGCTATTCATAAATATATAGTACTGTGCCCTGTAATAATTTTTGGTACCTACTTACTACCCTTAGTACCAAAAATTATCTTTTCGCACTCTAAGGATATCACAAGGATTGGTCAAGTCAGCTAATAAAGCGAGTTGACCCCAGCATAATATTAGCTGATTGCCCTCGAGGTCTCGGCCGGAACCGGCGGACAGGGGCGGCTCTAATGAAGAATTACCGCCCCTGTGGTCAAACTCAACAGCCATCGATTGATCACTAATATTGTTTTTCGACTTGGGGCTATCGAATTGGTAAAGTTTAGTAAAGCCAAGCTTTTATCCGACTGCGTGAAAAAAGATGTACAATTATTGTACTGTTTGGAATTTTTTAACTTCTGTTTATATAACTGTTAATTAAATTTAACATTTTCTTACAAGTTTAATTATTGTAGATATTATTATAGTAATTATTTTTTTACTTTTTTGTTACAGTATTAATTTAATTAGATCTTAATTTATGATGCCTCTCGTTAGTAATACAAAACGAGAAACTTTTATTTGATACGTTGCTCAAAAATAATAATCGACCAGTAAAGTAATATAGTAAATAAAGCACATTATTATCTACCCAACTGAAATAAATAACCGGCACGATCAAGTTTAACACATTGAACAAAATCCCTGATTGCAATAATGAATGTAACTTGTCAATTACTTGCCGATAACCCTTCAGCCGGCTTCCGGGGTCCTATCCGACCCCACGGACCACGGTCGATATAAAAATACCCCGGGAAATGCGAATTCAGACCACGTGCCGTAGGGGCAGACTATAGATTGAAAATAAGCGATAGTTTGTATGTATGTACGGACGACTGTAATGAAACGGTTGTTTGATTTAACACGTATTAAGAAAAGCGTGGTATTAAACGACAGGTCAGTATTAACATTAATGTGAAACTCATTTCTCATAACTTTATATTAGTCAAAATATTTCTTGTAGCCTAGGTGGTTTGTATAATATAATATTCTACTATAACTAGTTTCATTTTTTGCGAGTTAATCTACCCGAATATTTCTATAGATATTATGTACATTCAAATACACGATAATCATTACTGCAAATGCTAACTGTACATTAAGTGAAAATATATATACAGTGCTGCAATGAATGACGTCACTCATATCCATATTAAAATTATCATCATCGTCATCATCACCATTAAAGCACGTTGGAATCTTCCTCAAATAAACTCGTATGTTTACGAGCGTGTAGCATTGACTGATTTAGTCATCAATGACTTATGCAGATGAAAACCTGATCGGAAAAGCATTTGATTAGGTTTGTTTTTAAACCATCATCAACAGGCAATACCTAATGACTGAATGATTATTACTTATTAACGTGAAGATTTAAAAATATGAACATTTCGTTAAAGATGAAATATTATCGTTATCAAATATAGTTTTATATTTTTAAGTAGTACGATTAAGTGGGACTTGGGGTACTAAGTAGGAATAAAATTCGATGAAAGCTATGAAGGGTTAACTAGTTATTACAAAGGGGAAAACGAAAAGAAGGAGTTATCAAGGCTTAAAGAGTTCTCGAGATAATCTCAGATGTGATCTTAATTAACTATCTTTGGGAAGTCTTATATAGATTAGATCTTATTTTCTGGTTGAAAAGAGAAATGTAATAATCAGCTTCTCTCACAATTTTCTTTTTAGTTTAAGTACTGGCGTTTAAATAAATTAGAATACAGTGGTAGGTAAGTTTGTAAACATTTTTTTAGAATTATTTATCGGACAAAAATCACTTTTTACATCGATGGGGAAAAATTGAATTTTTAAAACTTAGAAAATTATAAGATAAAACTATTATAGTATATTTATGGTGTTTTACTAACCGTAGAATTTATAGTGAACTACATAATTTTCACGTAGCAACAAGGCGTTTAGTAATATCAGTGTTGCCAGCGCGTCGGGACGGTTTCCCTTATTTATTGTTATTTTTCTATTTCGTTGGCAGATGTGTCCGTGATTTACGGTGGCCGGTATTACGAGGAGTTATGGCCGCTTGTTTGTTATTGACATATAGATATATCTAGAGTATAATATATCTATGCTATAATATTATAAATTTTAAATTAAAGAGTTTATTTGTTTGTTTAGTTTGAACGCGCTAATCTCAGAAACTAATGGGCCGATTTGAAAAATTATGTTAGTGTTGGATAGCTCATTTATCGAGGAATGCTGTTGGTTATAAAACATAACGCTAAGAAAAATATGAGCGGAGCAATGATAAAAAAAACAACAAAAGTAACTTTTCCACGAAATCGCGGACAAACGCTAGTTTTTTTTATTATACTAATTTTAATAATTTTTTTAATGATACTGAGAGTAGGTACTGCTCATATATAATAATAATATTATAGTGATTGTACTAGATACATAACTATGTATTTACAAAGTATAGGTATATAACTACTAACCTACCTAACCTGACCTAACCTATATTTTGTAAATTATACTTTTTACCATTGGATATAGAGTATCTAAAAATATATTTCATATTTTTACAAGAACGAATGGAGAGAAATACTGTACTGTTGTAAGTCTTTAAATTTTTATTATGTCTTGTAGGTATAGATAATATTATGTTCATAATAAAACCACCACAGCGAGGGAACACAAAAATACTGCTTATGATCGTTTTCCACTTCGGTCTTCATAAAAAATATATGATAATCACATCTAGGGTTAGCCCTGAAATCTTTGCGTGTACCCCATAAAATATTTAAGTAAGGAACAGGTTACCCCCGCGATAAATCAAGAGAGCCAATATGGGGAACAAACATGTGTTTACGCCCAAGTTAATTTGGCGATATCTCCGTGTGTGATGATATATTGTGGCAATGTGGCTTTTGATTTGTACGAAATGGGGAATTTAAAGCCGCCATTTTTATGTTACGGCATCTGAAATTGGACATCTTTTGTTCAACTGCCACTTTGAAGTTACATAATTATAATATAAACATAACTTTTAAATTACATATAAAAGTAGAGTAAATAATGATAAATACATATTCAAAAACAAGCTACATTGTATATGTTAAGTTCATTACGAATGCTTCCGGTTTTTTTTAACAATTTTTTTTTCTACAGCTTGCCCTAAATTTAAAATATCAACAACGATTTGTAATTTCTATCAATGAATAGAAAAGTAAATTACAAACTAACCCTCACACCCATATTTAAAACCAAAACCTGAGTAATTAAATGAGAGCCCCGATTCGAATCAGCGACCCGCGTCACGTCGCGCAAATAAGCGCGCTAACAAGCGGTGTATCGCTTGCGCTGATTGTTAATTGATTGCATTAAAAATTTCGTACCAATTGTTGGGGTATTCTAATGCGGTGTCTCTTACAGATTGATACTGTTATTACTTCGGAAGAAAATATTTGCGTAGCGTTAACATAATAGGTACTACGGCTCTGCTTCAATCAACACTATTTTCTATGGTATATTGTTTTTATTCAGATTTTTATACATATAATATGGTATGACGTTTTATTTTTAAAATGGGAATTTCTAATGAAATTATTTACTATTCAAATGTTTAACACCCTTCGCATTTTAGGGTTAATTGAACTTTGTGTTCTCTCACTTTGAATTCTCTATTATCGATTTTGTGACTTTCCGAACACGTTTTGAAGAGAATTAAGAAGAATAACTAAAAATAAAAACAATATTAAGTACCTACCTTTCTCTAATAAATCACAATATTTGTATGATATATAAGTAAACTATCTTAGGATCTATATCACTCCGTATCGATATTGTAAAATTTTATAGATGCCATTTTAAAAATGTTGCTATATTATTGTGTACGTGAGTGGAAACCCATATAGGTAGGTACACCAATATTTTGCCAATGCGTCTCGGAGACAATTCGACGCCCTAAACGAATGTAGTTTATTGACTAATATTGTCATACATTTAGCTTCAGTACAAGAACTAAATTTTTTTTTGCCACAAAACATGTAAAACCTTATGAGTCCGTTTAACTTTTCTAATACGAATGTTTTTGCGTTTTGGAATACTCTCCTGGAATTGTCGATATGACGTCACTATGACCTTACAGTCTTCGTATATCTACTACTAGCTTTTGCCCGCGACTTCGTCCGCGTGGAATAGTTACTTTTAGATAACGCA
>DWAK01000428.1:0-10803 GCA_018230145.1 Lepidochrysops patricia
TCCATCGGCGGGATTCGAACCCGCGACCGCCGGCTTGAGGGCCGAACACCCTCACCACTGAGCCACAGAGGTCGTCAAATTATATTAATTTTCCTGCTGATTTCTAACAAAATATTTTTGAAGCAAGCATCTCCAATTACCTTTTGGTCGGCAGCATCAGACTGTGTCGTCGATGTGGTCGTGTTGCAGCTGGTCACAATCTCTGGGGTTGTAATACAACTAAATGGAATAGCAGAATCCACCTGAAATTTAAATTTAACATGAAAACAATTCGACATTGCTATTTGCGTAACTAAACTTAGAAATAGCTCGACAATCCTACCTCGACACGAGTAGGCGATACTTCTTTAAAATCTATCTTGGATCTAGTGAATGTATATTTTTCAATAGTCTCTTGATATGATTTGTCTACACTTATAGATTCAGTACCTAGTGTAGACACTGTAGGTACTGAATTACCGCTACTACTATTGGTAGTGTTAGCTGTGAACACATGCGATATCGCCTCTCGATGTTCAGAAGCGTCAGGTCCTGTTGATGTTATTTCAGGATCTCTTTCGTTTGCCTCCAGCTTGAGGTAAGTGGGCTCTCTGTCACTGAAATCGATCGGTGCCGAACCTTCGTTTAACTCTAAGCGTTGTACAGCAGAAGTGGACTGAAAGACTTTACACTTTTTCTGTAACATTTTAGAATTATGTTCATAAGCTTGAGCTGATGGTAACTTCGATTTCACTTTTCGTTCATTTCCTTTTGTGTCCTTTCGAATAGTTGATTCAATTTTTTCAATATTTATAATACTAGATTTTATGGGGTCTTCAAAATTAATTGGTGCACCGATAGTGAGACTCCTTATATTTCTTTTGTTTATAGGAGTATGGCTCGGCAGCACCAAGCCCGCGGTGATATTTCGATACTTGAATGGTGTTGTTACTTTATTTTCAACACTATTGATATAATTAAATGGTTTGTAATGAATATCATGTTGAGATTGTAAATTTAGTTTTTCCTCAAATGAATAATGGCCACTCATAAAACTTTTGTGACCGGGCGATGTAACTGCATCAAACATCATATTATTCATATTAGCTATTGGTGAAATAGATGTAGAACCAATGTTTACTGCTTTGTTGCTAAAAGACCTACAAGTATTGTTTCCACGATTATTTAAGCTGTGGTACCAATTATTAACCAGGCTGTTCCATGTATCATCGTCCTTTATTTTTGATGTATTTAAAGTAGCCTCTTTTTCAGGAGTTTCGTTTACATTAACAAAGTTAAAACTCTCTGCAATTGTTTTAGAGCTGTGAGCGTTTCTCTGCTGGATTACGTAGATTGTCTTCTTGTTACTTTTTGGATTGTACAGTTTCCGATGTCCATACAGCTTCTCGGGTGGACCGGCGGTGGGTAGTGGGCGGGGCGGGGGGAAGGGCCGGCGTGGCGTACGCACCTGATTGGACGCCGTGGTGGTCGTGACCGCGCGCCCCGATGACACGCTGCCGCTGCCGATCTCCAGGGTGGCGCGAGCCGTATAT
The DNA here is from genome assembly GCA_018230145.1 of Lepidochrysops patricia. Classification (NCBI taxonomy): domain Eukaryota; kingdom Metazoa; phylum Arthropoda; class Insecta; order Lepidoptera; family Lycaenidae; genus Lepidochrysops; species Lepidochrysops patricia. Next base: position 1,533 of record DWAK01000428.1, read on the forward strand.
GTCATGGGGAATATAGGTTTACTTCTTCTGAAACAAATTACATCTATTGTAGTTATCTTTACACATAATATTGATTCGCACAATTCATTAATTTTAAAAGAGGTCAAGTTTTACGATTCTGGTGATAAATATAACTTAAGCATAAAGCACATATCTGCATATAGAAAAAACTGCATAATTATGCAGTTTTTTCTATCACCTGAAAAGTTGCTATTTTTGACATACGTGGTGTTAGAACTTCAACGACGACATTGTCATACTGATAGGCTTTTTGATTTTTTGAACTAACGCGAATTTCTTTTTTTCGATAAAATAATTTCAAACTGATTTCATTATTGTTAGTTTTTATTTGTGTTATCGACGTATTTATCCTATTACAAAAACATTTAATGCAAAATTATTTATTTGCGCTAGGTAAACGGGCACCTGGTGAGCAAATCGAGTTCAGCGGGCGGGTTGGCGTCGCTGGCGGAGACGCGGCGCTCGGCGAGCGGCGGTGGGTTCACGCAGCGCACCGTGGCCAGGTACCCGCCTCGAGCCGGCTCCTCGCTCAGTAGGAACGCTGAAGATGGTACATATGTATCAAACAAACCATAGGCCTTTTCATCTAGTATTGAAACATACCTTCCATGTAAAATAAAACATTTGAGAAGGGATGTTTCTTTAAGATTATGCCAAAAATTAGTATGTTATAAAACTATTTTCTAAAAATAGTGCCCACTATTAATTTTACTTTGTTAATAATAACTTTGTTTTTATCAGCTGTTAGCCCTTTTATCATTGCGATGAAGTTAACTTAAATTTTTATGGCATCAAGACAGCGCCATTAGTGGCAAAATCTACTACTTTTTCTTTAATTTAATGCTACATATAACATTTTAGTATTGTTAGTAGTAACATCCCCACAGAGAGGAAACTCGCACTGTACACACTATTACTGTGAATGAGAAAAAAAGGCATTTTACATGTATCGACGCCGGAGGGCAGACTACCGCCATGGTGGGCGCGCGCCGACACGCTGGCGGGAGGCGGATGCGCGGGGGCGTGGCGCGTGTGGCGACGTGGCGCGGACTCGGCCGCCATAGCTGCGACCAGGTCCTGCAGCGAGGAGTGGTGTTCGCGCCGCCCACGCCCGCGCCGCCCGCGCCCCGACACCCGCGCCGCCGCCTCGCACTGCTCGTCCTGTTCTACCTCCTCCAGCAGCTCCTAAAGTTTCATAACCATTACAGCCAATAAAAAACAAAAATCATGTGTATTGTATGAGGTTTCAAGTATTCAATATTATGTTTTTTAGTGTTTGTTGTAATACAGAGCTAATAAAAATTATCATCAGTCCAGATATTCATTGTGATATGATCTGGATCAGACAGACAGAAAAGTGTTAGCGATAGGATCCTATAAAAATACTAAATACCCATACAGTAAAACTTTGTTTAATTAAATTGTAAGTCCACAATGAATTTAGCAATGAGGCTATTTTAAATATAATGCGATATGCACATTGCAAAATACAGTTCAAAGATTGTGGGCAAAGATTAAAAAAAAACTGAAAGTACAGAACAATGTACAAGTAAGTAAATGCCAATGTACAAGCATTTAAAATACGGCAGGTATACTTAAGTTTTATTACCTTGAAAAGACTGCTCTTCCCTTCTCGATCCTTTGGGCACTTGTATGTAATGGCTTCATCAAGAAGAGCCCGCAGTTGCCCGTCATCCAATGTCTCCACGTGTTTGTTCTAAAACCAAAGTATTCTTATGTTAATGTTGGCACACATACCAAAGTTAGTTAATGTTAAGATTTTAACTTAATTACTGTTGATTAGATAGTAAGATAATATGTTTAATTATAAATGGTGAAAGTACAACATTTCATTTTCCAAACTGTGATCCACATAAACATACTAAGTATAATAATATTACAAATACAGAATTTACAAGTCATTGCAAGATTTAATATAGCTCATACAAAGGAAAGATAAAGTAATATATACTACAATGAAGAAGATAAGTACAACTACTATATTTTTCAACATAGAAAACCCTAGATTGTTTTGTATAAAACGGATAAACTTATTAGTGTAAGAAGGCTTACATGGGAGAAGAGAATTTCTGTGACATATTTAAATCATTATGTCTTAATGTATACTGTGGTGGGTGAGACTAAACTTGCTTTGTATTTTGGATACAGTATAGAATTATATATGTGAGAAATTTAAAGATAAAGCATGACTTTGAAAAGGACCACAATTCCTATTACAATATTGATTTAAACACAGTTTTACACCTGAAAGTTAAGCAAATGACTGGGATTTTAATTAAATAACCATACCACTGGTTAAGACTCTGGATTTAAACAGACCTTATTTAATAAACATTCCTGCAGGAGGCTTGTTTTTATGTGGGCGGAGCCAGAGGGCAAAAGCATGTTGTAAACTAGTTTGTTAACACTAAATTAACTCTTGATTATATTTTTTAAATGAATTAACGTCAAATATTGTGCTCCATTTTAAACTTATGACCCAAGTCCTAAGTCCCAACAATGTCATTTCAACAACTTATCCAATTTTTTTAGTAAGACAAGTATAATATTTTCTTAGAATAAGAGCATACCATACAAACAGCACATGTGGTTGCAACAAATATCCGCCGAAACCACGAAAATTGAGCACAGACATTTTTACTACGAATAGACGAAAGTATTTTTGACATTTACGTTTCGCCATATTCGATTGGAACGGTGTTTGATTTCTACATGGCTTAAAATGAAAGTATTAGTCAACATAAAAAGGCTTGTAAAATTAAATTATTAATTAGTTGATTATTTTATATGCTATAATAAAAAATGAAAGAAATCTCTAGCTTACCTCTGCATCTGAATTGGCTTTCGAGTTAGTAGATTTTACTTCCGATGTAAGAGGGTAATTGACGTTATTAGTATACCGAACTTTAGAATCGTCTTTAGAAATATTTATAAGACTTTTATCCGGTGCTTTTGGTTCCTTATCATACTCCGGTGGAGGAGCCATTTTGATGGAAGGGAAGACAGATGACACAAGTCTTATGACTTCCACACACAAAAACTACTCTACCACTTTTTTATAAAAATCCACATTACTATTTCTTCACTATAATATCGTAAACCCATCGAAATTGTATGAAAACTTCCCAATTCAATGAGTTATTTGCGAATTTAATCGGATTTTTGACGGATTCTATAATACATTTTTGCGACAAGGACAAGTTGGTGACTTGACTGTAACTTGACAGAAGATAAAACACTGCCCTCTAGTGTCTTGTTGCACTGGTGGCTTACAATAAAAAAAAATACAGTCTCATATATATATTTACACCATTGAAAAGTATACATAATTGTTTTACGACTACACAACAATATTTTAAAATAAAATAATATTCTGTGTACGAAAGATGTTAATATATTATGATTTTGACAACAATTTATCCAAAAGATCACTTTTACATGACTGTACTTTGCACTTGACCATTTCAAATAAAAAAAACTACTGTCAATATCTATTTATCTATTATTTTTTGTCAGTTCACAGTTCACACTTCGCAGCACAAAACACAAAAGTGCACAAAAGACATGGCTGTATGGGCTTCCTTCCCTTTGCCTGTTCTGATCGGCACAAATTAACCAAAAAAAAAAATGTCACTTGTCAAATTTATACGCTTGTGCTAATTTGCAGTCTAAGTTTAATAAAATTCAATTATTTAAATACTTGGAGCCATATTATACTTAACTTATTTTACTTGTTGAAAGGAATAGTTAATACTTAAAATTATTTATCTATTTTTTTCTGTGTCAATTATTATTAATCAATAGCTGTAGTCAAGCTTGATAGATCCGTATAATGGCTGAAGCTAAAGAAAATGTTTTTCTTTTCATCCCAAATATTATAGGTAATACATAAATATTTACTGCTTTCCACTGTTTTATCAATGTCTATCTCGTTAATTGTAAAATTATCATTTCAGGATTTGCAAGAGTCATCTTAGCTATTATTGCGTTTTACTTTATGCCCACAAATTGTATATTGGCATGTACTTGTTACATCGTATCAGCTCTACTGGATGCGGTAGATGGACATGCGGCAAGACACTTCAATCAGAGTAAGTATTACTTGGTAAATAAATTACTTATCTAATTTAAAAAATACTATTTTTGAGAAATTTTAATTTTCAGGTACCAAGTTTGGGGCAATGCTTGATCAACTTACAGATAGAGCTGGTACAGCTGGTCTTATGATGACTTTGGCCACTTTCTACCCTAGCTACACTTTTTGGTTTCAAATATCTATGATAATCGATGTTACCTGCCACTGGTTCTATTTGCATACAGTTACATTGCAGGGAAAAAAGTCTCACAAGTTCATTGACATGTCTGAGAATCCGATAATGCATGTGTACTATACAAACAAAACTGTATTATTCTTCATGTGCGCTGGAAATGAGGCCTTCTATGCTGCCTTGTATGTTATGTACTTTTATACAGGACCAACAGGTGGGTGCTTTATCTGAACATTCAAATTATTTTATTACTTCAAGTTTCTCTGGAACACCTCAGGTTTTCACCAATTATCAGTTTTTGTAATTCATTGGATACTCTACATTTTAGTTATAAACTTTCCCCTTTTTTTAATAAACACAAAACGTAAATGTATAACTTTGATTTTTTTTCAGTGCTGGGTATTGGATTGTTCAAGTTGATTGCAATTTTGACATTGCCTGTGGCTATTATAAAAGCAGGTATCTCTGTCATTCATGGGATTGTTGCATCTATGAACATTGCCATAATTGATGTCAATGAACGTGCTGCGGAACAAGCTGCTAAGCAACAGTAAAGTTACCACTAAGTAGGTACCTTCATGAGCAGTACATAACTAGAGACCTAAAAACCATGATAATAATATGTCAATGTAAAACAATATTCATCTTTAAACTTTTATGTTTAAATTTATTCTTTCAAGATGTTTATGGGTAAGTTGCAAGTACAAGTTATAATAAAAGATTAAAGATTCAGAAACATTAATTACACATACAATCTTTGTTTTTTTTAATGATAAACCAAACTTTTACATAAGAATGAAGTAGATTTAATAGTATTTGGTAATGTCCTTGCTGATTTTAATTTTTTTTCCTGTAATTTCCAATATATTTTCTCATATTAACTATAAAAATATGTAAATGGCATAATTAAAGAGGCTGTATTTAATTTTACTATGATTTATTATAATATATAATATAGTTAAGTACTATAATGTTTTTTCTAATTGTTCAAATGTTATCTAATCTCTCCTTAAGCCTTTGTAACAATTTTGTAATTAATCTTAATATAAGATTTCTTAATGTCAAAATGAAACTAGAATCTCTTTGTGATAGTAAAAATTTTATAGAAAGTCTTACCTTACCCTTGAAAATAATTTTATAAATAAATCAATAATAATCAAAGCTGTTACAAACATCCTAATTGCACTAAAATGTATTCTATGTACCACTAACTAAATATTAAGAAGTAGTAGAAAATACCAGTTAAATGTGAATAGTTAAAATCTTCAGTGTTGTGTGATGTGAAATTTTATCTTTTATTTTTCTGGTATTTACATACATAATATATAAAACCTAAAAAATGAAACTTCATCATATTATTAAAGTCGTTTATTTTATTGACTTGCACTTTGCAGTAATATAGTAATAATATAACATTCCATTGGATCATAAGCATTTATACAGAAGCAATAAAATCACCATTCTTTATGTTTTCTTAACATTTGATGTTATTTCTAGTCAAGATTAGTGGGTGAGATGATTTTTTTGTTTTACATAAGTAATATTTTTTTAGTTAGTAAGATTCTAATGTTTTAACTCATTATCATTGATGTACTGTGTTTTGGAATATTATTATCTGTACTAATTGTTGATGTAGTTCCTGAATATGAATATAATATTATATATTATTTCATGTGATTGTTACCTATATTTAAAATAAATGATTTATATATGTGTAAATATTGAGTTTTTATTGTTATTATACGCCTAGATTAACACTTTGTAAATAAGATAAACTCAGTTTGTATTGTTAAATAATATAATATATTATTAACTTAAACATGTCAAAAGCCCCATCTATCGTTTGGTATATGAAACTTTTTCTAATGGTTTTCCATATAATTCTTGTATTATATGAGATTTTGGGACTATTCAACTACGAGACGGAAGCCATCAACAGACCTTACTGGTAAGTCAAAGCTCAAGTTTAATTTTAACCATACTTATATATTTATTTTTACATTTTGTAGGCGAAAAATATGCGAAAACAACATTAAAGTTTCGTATTATAAATACTAATAAACGTAATAATATAAGATCATCACATGAAATTTTTAAGATGCTATAGGTAAATAGGTAAGGTAAGGATAGGTAACCTACTGAAAACAAACCCATGACTGCTGGTCTCTGTAATATAAATATAAAAGAAATAAAACACTTGCGTAAGTTTTTCGACATTTTATCTTTATTATCAACATGATACAGCCGTTATAGTTTTAAATTCATTCTATTATAATAAAAATATTAACAAATTATTTATCTTACATCCACCGGAAAATGTACAATTATTATTATTGTATTACAGTAGGTATATCTTACAAAATACAGTATGTTTCGTTCTCAACACCATAAAAATTTGAATACATTTCATTTAAAATGTTTGTTTAATTATAACTGATGTAACTAATTACATTTTAGTACAGCTCGACCGACTTGTTAATTCCGCTCGACAATCGTCAGTTTTCATACATCATCAGCTGTCATTTCCATAGAAAACGGAAGATTGACGAGCTCTAATAGCAAGGTGGACATTCTGTACTGCAATTTAAATGTAAGTATTAATATTTTTTCGAAGCACATAACACAATGTTAGTGTAATTTCAATTACTGCATGAAACTGATCAATAGAGTTCTCGTAAAAGCTTTGTAAGTTTGTACAACTGAGTAAAATACACAATATAAAAGGTTTTTATTTACATAACATTCAAAACAATAGACAGAATCTACACTTACTAATTTTATTGTAATTTTATTTACCTACATGTAGGAGTTACTCAATAAAATCTGTAAATGTAGTACATATTGTTACAATGCCCAACAATAAATATTTATGGAAGCATTATGAAATAAATAGTTTAAAACATCAAGCCACCAACATTTAAATGAATCATGGGTATCATTTATCTGAAAAATTAATCCACTACAACAAAATATTTGTTACATAGTCAAGTGTAATAATAGCCGGAATGAATATTATACTATAAGCAAATTGAACAAAGTTAGTAAAAAAACACCGCACATTTAAAAAAACATCTATTAAAAACACCCATCTTATCACCTCATATACAATATAATATTTTACAATCCACATTAGGCATGGGCGCCGTTTGGCCAAAAGCTTAATCGGTCTTTACAAATGACTTTAATAATTCTGTTAGGCTGTTTTAAACATAATATAATACAATTTTCGACGTCGGGTTAATTAGGGCTTTTAATATTTTGTTGGCTTCTACCATTGATCTATATAGAGGCTTCTACGGGCAGATTCAAGACGTCACCTGACAACAGCACTAAGTATACTTAATCTTTTTCTAATATATAGGACGAAGCTTAGTTAATGTGGGGCCCACGGGTATTTGTGTCGAACCCCTCATTCTGATGTTAATCAAACGTTATCTTTTTCAAACCGTCATTGACGACAAATATAAGAATCAACAATATTGCACAGAACTTTCACCAAGACGATATATTTTTTTTGTAGTTTCTTTTAAAATGTAGGTTACATTCAATTTTTTTATAATTTCGAACATATTCTTGTGTTGTTATAAAATTTTCAGAGATTGGGCATAGAAGTTAAATCCTAGAATCATCAATTATTATTATTAATAACAATAAAACAATAATACTTGTTTACCGCTGTCACTCATAAGTTAACCTTTATGTCTGAGGAATGTTGCGAAATCGTTATTAATTATTGAATTCCTACTACAATTATTATTTAAATGTAATAGTGACAGGGTATAAAAAGTTATATTTATGAAATATATAATTTATGGAACCCAAAGAGTTTATAAATCAATAAGTAATTAATGTATAGGTTATGTATAATAATTTATATAATTAAGTGAAATTTCAAGACCTTTAATTACCATATTGTGATATCACTACATAAAAATTACAATTCTTGCACTTAACAATGATATTTTTGCGTGATTTGTACAAGGTATCCAATGTACCCCGCCCCCCATTTAAGTGAAAATTAAAAAAGTAAAATGCAAGAATTATAACCTAGGCACTTACAAGCAAGAACAAATTAATACTATTGGTGTAAACATTACAATGAAAGGTTAGGTTGAGGTTACTGCTATATGGACTCACACAGAAAGAGGATCAAAATCATATTTTTCATTTAACATAATATGTATGTTTTGTCATTATTTTTAAATCATTCTATCATACTTTTCCTTCCGCATTATCACTCGAAATTAACACCGATAGCAACAACGATAACGACGTTCGTCCGTCACAAATGAAAATGACGACTTTAAATAAACTTCGAACATTGGCATCTATCCAAGGATATCAGCAGGAAGCTTTAAAAGAAACAGCTCTACCTGGATAACCACAAAGACTTTAAAACTATTCAAATAGTTTAAATATAATGTATACAAAAATAGCAGCTTAGTCGATGAAGTAAAGTTTATATGAATACTGTGTACAGTACATGTTATTCATAAGTTGTGCACCCATTATAAAAACTACCACCGCATATATATTTCATCGTGTCATCGGGCGAACGTCAATAGAAATGTTCGAATAAATCGTTAAAATCGAAATACGCAGCATCATGGCAGACTTAATCGGCATCGCCCAGATCTAGTCCGGTTTCATCGGAAGCTACTTATAATCGACGAAGGTAAAAAGAAAAAAAGTGCTTTAAAGCAACGTTTTCGCCAGTTAAGGAATAAAAACGACCGCTCCACGTTCGCTAGTTTCATAGGTTCGTATCGTTCGAGCCTGACCTACGGGCATCGCACTCTCGGGCCGGGGGTCGCGGCGCGCTAGAATATGTCGGGGCAGGCGCTCCAGTCTTGCTTGCGCTTGCACTCCCAGTAGCGGTGTGTGTAGAGATGGCGCAGGTGCGGCGCGGGCGGTGCGGCCTGGCGGGCGAACCAGGCGGGGCGCGGGGGCGCGGGGGGCGC
>DWAK01000429.1:0-10795 GCA_018230145.1 Lepidochrysops patricia
TTTCTCTACTCAATCTTCATTATTGTGAAGTCGGTACCAGCCATTTAGAACGCAAATTATAGAATAGAAGTACGTATATATTTCTCACCGGTATTTCACCACTATCAAATTCGGTCAAAGTGGTCAGTGTTGGGCAAATTTTCACAATAATTATTATCTAATCATTATTTTGCATGACTTTTACGTACGTAACAATTTATTCATATAAGATAAAAATTAAGGTTTTGTAAAAAGTATCATTAATTTTGTGACGAAAGATTAAAGTTATCGAAAAATTAAGATAAACATGCGGTTACGTATTTAGTTATTCATGGTAATAATATCAATTTATATTTAATCTCAAATTCATGGTAATTTATCAATTGTGTAAGTCGCTGTGACGTTCAGAGATATGGATTCAATGTAAATTCGAATATTGTATAATATGACCATTATGTTTCATATAAGAATCTAACCAAGTCCGATAAACTTTTTACCCAGAGCACGCTTTAGCACGGAGTTCATGGTTACGTCTGCGACTATATTTATTTGTCTTTTGTTTTCACTATAATACTAATCTACTATTTTATTTTTATCACACCATTTTGGGCTTTCTAATGCGTTCGCGTGTTTTCTTAATTTTAGAATTCCACGACACGACAAATAAACGGAAACAAGAATGGGTGGAAATTAAGGAATTCCGTATCGCCACATCGATGTGAAATATGTTGTGTCTGATGTATGTTCGGATTCTCCGGGTTCTGCTAACGAGATCTAAAAACAAACCGAAACTCATCGGATCAGTCTCGTCGTCCGAGTTGAAAGAGACCGCCTTCTGTCATTTCGTTCGGTATTCGGATAATTAAGACTCGCTCCGGTGTGCTGCGCTTCTATTTGGGTTCTATTCATTTGTAGTCGTTACAAGCATTAACCAAGGTTCACCTATCGAATTAAACCGTGACGTAATAACAAAAAGTACCTAGAATCATAATTTGCAATGTCTATTAATCTATTTAAGATTATTTTCTATGGTATAACATTATTATAATATTCATTTAAGAATGTTGTAACTTCTTTCTAGAGTTGTGATGATGCCGATCATCAAACAATACCGCATTCCAACTGAACAAATTGTTCAAATCATCGCTCTATTAGTAATTCCAGGGATAGTGAACCATTTCATTAATTCGTCTCGCACTTGACCGATGTAAGTGTAGATAGGAGAGGGTATTGATGAGAAATACTTAATCAACGTCCACAACGTTCCCGGAGCTCGAATGCACTTGATTCGTTTCTACAATGAGACATTACATTGGCTTCATTAAGAAAATTACATTGTATTTATTGTGACTTAGAAGTTACATGTAAAGAATGATTGATTAACGGTGTATTCACTTCTTTTCAAAGTAAGGTTTTGTTATATATCCATTTAAGGTTTATTTATACTTGAATAACTTAAAATTACTGTTACAATACCAAATAAACTTGCAACAAACAAACACAATTAGACTTAGTAAGACTTTGTACAATCAATTAATATTTCTTAAAAGATTCGGTTTTATATTGAAAATGTATTTTATTACCAATTTATTAGTGTGTTGTTATTGCATTTTTACAATCTCTTTTAAGTTTTCAGTCTGATACACAAATATGACGATCGGATTAATTTGAATGCAGTTAAATTTATAATTGCGTTTTAAATTAATGGATGTGATGCAATTATTTACGTAAATAGGGCAACGCTTACCCTTAACTGACCTTTTGGTATTTTAAAGTCTAATATCGATACTTATCTTTAAAATGTCGATTTCATGACTAGACACAACATGAATAATAAATCATTCGTATGTAATGTTGATGATATTAATTGCTATTTATAAGGAGTGCACTGCAACTCAATTCTAACCATGTCCCTATTTATTTTTTGAATTGGACATCAACAAAGTGATACAAATAATAAACAGAGTGATCAAAAAGTACCATATCATTTGATAACCTTCCTATTTCTATAACTACATACTTTGAGGCCCTTCACTAAATTAACACTTTTGACCTCTCGCCACGTTTTTATCGTCTGTATTACCAGCAATAACATGTAATGATACTCGAGTATAACATCGTGCTTCTAATGGTTCAGATATCGGGCGTTACTCCCGCCTGTTTTTAAGTGTATCGATAAACTTTTGTAATTTGTAGTTACCGAAGCCCTGTGTCTATTACGCCATGTGAATCAAATTCCTTAATAATTTGAACTTTATTGCATTTGTAATAAGAGATATAAGCCGTAGATATTCTACTCGAATGCAATCTCTAGATGAATAGTCTCCGGTTACTTTTTGTAATATCGAACAATTTGTATCAAGTTTGTAACAGCCTAATAGGTACTTTATGACGTACCTATCTAAGAATTTCCGATGAAATTGAAATATCGAAATACACCTACATAGCATTTAAAACTACCAAAACAATTTCTAAAATGGAAAATTTTATTTTTTCCGTCTACAAGTTTGTTCGCAACAAATGAATTGGTTACCCCACGTTACGACACTTGAAAATTATTATAAACCGTAAATCCCCCATGGAAAACGAGTGGCGATATTTTATGCAAACTGTCGTTATATCTTTGCTTTTTCCTTTCAAAGTTTCATTTCTGCTTTCGTCGGATTCCGCAATATTTCTCCAACAATACCGAGTGTTGCTCGAGGAAATAAATTAGACGTGTTCTCGTTTTGATATATCTGTTTAAGGAGGCATCATAAAACATTCAAGTGGGGGAGCTTTGGCATCCGCTGAAGATGCACTCCACACTCAGTTACTCGTAAATGCACTTAGCGCTGAGACATAAAAAGATGCAATGGTTAATGGAACCAGTGATTCGGTTATGGACCCTCGGATCGAAGGCTTTGAAATACGATAACGACTTAGAAGTGTAAAGTGATGTGATTGTTTTCAGGTGCCGTAGAAATAAAATTGAATCTACTTCAAAGGAACATTTTAATCATGATTCTTTGTACTTGAATCTTTAGTAATATTTGTCGCACTTATACTTTATTAGATACCGTTAAGAAACAAAAATTAGTAAAATAAGTGGGAATGAATATAGTGATAAAGCTACGGATTAAGACAAATATTAATTCACTTAATAAGTACATCATAAAAACACGGTTTAAAACTGCTTACAAGGTGCAAACTGTGAGACTTATTTAAAAATCGGAACGATCAGACCCAAATGCAAAAAAATATACAAAAGCCGACCACACCCACAAAAACTGAATAGCCACCTTGAAGAATTGTAACACGATACATACAAAGAATCGTCGAGTGCCAGTCAAGAGGTTCCCAAACAAGATAATCCCTTTGTTAGTTGGGTTATAATGGCACCTCTTGGGAGTCTACTTCTATTATTTTCTGTTTCGTTCATAGCAGCTGTACCGTGCGTTCAAGTTTCGTATTTCACTGTTGATGTGTATTCTATTTCCGATTTCTTTGAGCGCTCGTTTGATATTACTTTCACGTTTGGAGTGCACTTTGATATAACCACAATATAAGTCTTCAATTTCTTTGAATAAAATTTTATCAACTTAATACAGTTGATAACGGCCACAAAAGTAAACTAAAAGTATTGAAACGTGGAATAAAACGTAATTTAAATAGAAAAAGAAAAATAGAAATACGATAACCTTAATGTTCAAAGATGTTATCTTTTTATTGATTCATATTCGAATCCACAAAAACCATAACCCATTCGCTTGAAAACTTCAGATAAAACGCATCCATCCGTTCACACTTTTTATCCGCTACAAGTTGTGAAGCGTCTGAGACAGTTATCTTTTTGTCGAGGGCCCTTACGTTGGACTGCTTGTATTCATGATCTACAAACTTGAATAGTTCCATTAGATTGAAGTGTGCCTTTTAAAACATTTATGCTTTCAAGTTTGGCATTCTTTCATTTTCACTTTTCATTGGCATACACTGGTCATATGGAAAATAGTTTTACGTTTAAAGTTAACGTCTATCGAATCCCGTTTCACATGAAATAACAAACCAATACTGCGCGTCTTAGCTTGATCTGTCAAGATGAAAATAACTCAGCTATTAAACGGCATGATAATAGTAAAGCCGAATACTAGGTCATCGATTGTCCATAAAAATAAAGCCAGAAACTTCTCTTCAGATAATTGTTTATAGACGGCAGTGACCGCCCGACGTTAAGTAAAGCTATTTCGGGCGTTGATAATGGGCCTTCTTCTAGACCACTCGCATACTCCACTAATTGATAGCTAAGAATTTCGGGATTTGGTTTAATCCAGGATAGAAATCTTAAGAACGAGACAGAAATAATCGTCGATTATACCGTGAATTGTAGACAAGGTGAGGCATAAGTCGTCAGAAACAACGTCGTATAATTTATAAAGCTTAGGGACAATCAAAACAAAAATATATCACCGTAATTCGAGTTAAGTTCGCTTAGTTTTATTCGACTGTTCGATTTATCTTTTCAAGTCATTACCAATATACCTACAGATAACCTGAAGAAGATAATTATGTAAGAGAATAATAATCTTTGGTAATATAATTAAATGAAAATTATACTGAATATTATAGTATGATTAATATGACGATAAAGTTGATTAAAAATACATTACCACTTCGAAGATCTTGTTTAAATGTAGTTTTTTGTATAGGTATAAAGTATGTGTTCAAAAAAGGAATAGGAATATTTACCATGTTTGTCGGCGACAATGGCGACCACCCATAGCAGGAGGAGCACACTCCCGCGCGCCATAGCTTCACATGCGCGCGCGCATCACCTAAAACAATACACTGTTTGAATACGTGAAAGTCGACTAATATTTGTACTGGAATATTTACATTTGGCCCATCTTTAAGTGAAGCACAAAGACGACAACTGTTCCCCTTGAGCCTGTGACTGAACGCTTTTTGAATGACTTAAGCTTGGGTTTCGTAAGAAAGCGGTGACGTCATACAGCGGCCATAAAAACGTTGAATGATTTTACTAAAACATTTTCTTTTAAAAAAATTGACGTTAAGTTGTCAGCCGCTATGTGACGGCACCGTTATCTTAGGAAACCCAAGCTTTAAAGCTCTCTGGATAGGTAGGTATTTTAATGCAATTAAACTAAAAAAAAATGTGTTGTGACTGGTGAGTCTGAATTCATGAGTACATTATTGATACTTTCTATTCGATACCGTGTCCCTACCTTCATTATTTTAGCACCAGTAATATTATAACTATATTAATCATCTGTGAAATGCCTAAAAGACGAATATTAAAGTTCCCATGATAAAAACATGAAAAATATTTTCTTCTCTAATAACTTAATATCCGTTATAAACCCAGCTCTTATCTGTCGGCTCACAAGAAGGGCATTTTGTATGGCACCAAGCCGTAACTAATTGGTCCCTTTAGGTGCTTAGAGAAAAATAAACGAGTCGGGCTTGGACAGAAATGTGGTAAAACCGCATTTACACCGATTGTAATATAATAGACTTGGGTTTGGGTTTTTGACGTTTATTTTTTTAAGTAAAACCATGTACCATGTCGGGCTTAGTGTACAATATATGTTGGTATATGAACTTATTTGTCTTGGTCATTTATTTATTATCATTTGAAAAATTGCTAGAAGCATTACTCGCTTTTTGGCATATCTCATTTAGTTGATTTTCATCGTATGTTTGTGTTTTTGTTGAGTTTAAAAATGAAGAGTACGTCTTATTCTATCTTTTTAACATCGTCCTTTCCTAGTATTTGAGCTTGGTCCTCTAACGGTATTAAGTGGGTGGTTATTTTGTGGCATAAATTCTTATCAGAAGGATGGAGGGTCTTAAAAAATCTCCATCCGGTGTTGAAGGGAACCTGATACCCAGCCTACATGTATGGCACACGCCCACATCAAATTTAATAAACATACATGATGTATGTACTTTGTGTAGATACTTCCTGCATATTTTGTGACTACGTTGAATAGTGTGATTAAAGTATTTCGTGGAGTTGGGATTAAAATGATTGGTCGTCAAATTGTTATTAATATTATGCATCAAAATAATTCATCGTCCAGTGATAATACTAAGAGTAATGATAGCGTAGAAGGCACTTAAAATGCTTGGAAATAAAATTGGAAGCAAATTATTTGATAAGTAAGCTCGAAAACCTAGTCACAATACTGGTTGCGTGTAATTCATCGTTGGAGTCATGAACATCTGTAATAATGATGGAATGGCCACAGATACCATCACTCATACGTGATGCTCCGCAATAGCCGCTGGCGTCTCATATTTCAGCGTTCACCCGAGTTTCTCGCATTTCCCGTTTTAACTACTTAATATTTTAATACCGCGCATTCCGTAGATATAATCTCAATCATCGTCTTAAATATGATCATAAATAAGCTGGGACGGGTTTGATAAAGGGCCATATGCGTGTGCATTAGCCAGTAATCTCTTCACTATGTTATCTAAGTCCTTATCTCTGAAGTGATTACGGGAGCTTTTTGTAACAGCTACTGTTTGCTCCTTATCAGATATTAACGGACCGCCCAGGTTTACGCGTTAGATGGAATATGTGCTTAAGAATTCTTTAATTTTTTTTATTTAGATTATCGATTCAATTTTTGTATTCAGTTTATTTATGTACAGTTTATTTCAGTTTACAGAAATAAACTGTACAGAGAAGGCTATATTATTAATTATGTGAAAACTGTCACTAATTTTAAATCAATTAATGAGGAAGTTGCTCTAATAGTATCATATAAATAGTATCATACGAATAAAAGGTTTCATATTATTATTTTATTTGTGATTATTCTTTCTTAGCTCTAAACCTTTATCAGATTGGCTTAGATTTAATTCTAACAGTTATTAGACTAACAAGTTAGCTAGCGAGTTATATTTAACTGGCCGTGGTTATTTTAGTTTCTAGTGTTTGCGTTTGTGCAATTGCAATGAGTCATAGTTCATTAGTTCTTAAGGGGAGCGTTAGTTTGTTAATTCCTAGTTTTTATGATAGTTATGTTATAAAAATCTAGAATGCAACATTAATTTCTTTAAAATTACTTTTTTTATAAGAGGTCTAGGCTAGATTAGGTTACATTGATAATCATCATAATATTATGCTTTATGATTTATATCAATTTACATGAATCCTGAAGGATAATATGATATTGAAGATTTATTATTGTTGTAAGTAAAATCCTATCACTAGAGGTCAAAATATATCTCTTCAGAAATATTATGTTCACTAGAGCACCAAAGCTAGCCCACACGGGTCGGTGACCCCACGTTCTTGTTTTCTATGATTAATCACTGAGTTTAGATATCCTTCCACATTGAAACAATGAAAATATTCATTATATTAACTTATTACTTATTAGCATTAGTGTACGAAAAACCCTAGACCAATAGTCTCGAACAAAAGTGACACTCAATAGTGTCTCTAAAACTATAACTGTCTCAAGTTACAGAAAGCTATAAGCTCCAAGCATAATATTATTGCAATTTCAACGTTAGTTGAACTACTTAAAGTATTACATGGGCATAATATATGTTACATATGGGTAGATGTTGCACTCATTTTTCGAGGTCATTTATCAGACGATGAGTGTGAATCTTGGGTTTTTTGTACATCAATGGTTATTCGTTAAAACGGCATGTCTATAAGTCTTTATTGAAGCTCGTGCAATGTCTTACTAACTAGATTAGCCGTTAACCACACAAATTAACTTTGTCGTCGCCGCGTCGGCACACAAGTTTACAAAGTAAATTTTAACCCATTGATTTTATTTGCTCATACATTAAGCGGCTTCCCGTAGAATTTCATTATTGGCAAAATCTGCGCGCCTGTGTTCGTGGTTTCTGGTTGTTCGAGAATTTAGCAATTTCAGCTTCAAGATTTCACACTCAATAATGGAATGTTACATTGGCATTGTCTTTGCTAAATAATTGAGTTGTTTATAATTTACATGTACGCTGTTCTAATAGAATTTTATAGGTCAGTTTTCCAAGTTTTTGGCGAATTGTATAATAATAATGACGACACGTACGTTTGCACTGTTTCGATAAATTACATATACAAACCTAGGTTTTATAATATTTCTACAACTTCTAGTAAATCAGTACCCATCGACCTCTAAGCGTCATGCATAAATGTTTATTACGGCCAACTCAAGTGTCACATCATTAAATATACATTATGAATGCAAAATATTGTCAACAGGGTACAAGTCATCTTACGTGTGAAGAAATATATCGCAGATAAAATGCCTTTGATAAGAAAATATGAATTTTTCGTAGTCCTTAATAACCCAGACTCATTGTCTTTAGCGATTAATATTTTTACGACAGTGGCAGCTTTTTTGTAAAACTAATGTTTGTGTAATATAATTTAAAAGCAAACATAATAAACGTAAGAAATTTTTTATAATCATTGAACATTAATTTTACGCACACAATAAGTATTTATTGATTTTTACTTTAAAATAATTTTCAAGTATTCATTTAAACTGTAAATACAAACTCGATTGATTGATTGAAATTGACAGGTAAGCGCGAGGATGTTATAGGTGCACTTCCTTTTACAGCCAGCTATTGGCGCCAGCGGCTAATTACAGTTGCTTGCGCTTGCACTTGCATTAATATTTATAGACTTTGAAATAATGAACACGACTATTGGAGAAAGAATAGGTAAGTCATAGAACCCAACAAATTTTATTCCTATAAATCATTTCTATGTTAGTTCTAATGAGAATATTCAAATATAATATAGGTATCTTCTTGTAAAACCTATATCATCACTAGGTAGGTACATAGTATAAAACAAAGTCGCTTTTTCTATCCCTATGTCCCTTTGTATGCTTAAATCTTTAAAACTGCGCAACGGATTTTGATGCGGTTTTTTTAGTAATTGAAGAGGAAGGAATTGTATCCATGCAAAGCCGGGGCGGGTCGCAGGTCTTATATTTTATAAGAATTTTTGGTATATAATAAAGCAAATCATATCTTCAAAAAATACTAACATTATACAAAGTTACTACTAATGTAATTTCAAAGTTTTCACGCATTTAATAAATAGAGCTTTGCACTCAAAGTTCGTCGAAAGCTCTCGTTAGCTTTATGGGCGTGTCAAAGCGCTCATTATAGGAATGTTTTGTAAGTGTAAAATAATACTTCCGCGAGGAGCTTGTCCCATTATGTTCCCAGGAGCTTCGGGCTTTGGGAAGGCTTTATATACTAATGACTGTAGTGGGGGGTGGGGGGGAATAGTTGGGGTTTCCACCAATAATAATGGTTGACCGAAAATTATCTAAAAAACTTGCCAAAAATATACTATGCCAAAAATCTTATTGTGGTAGGTCGGTTTTTTAAGATATTTTCGAAAAAACTGTCTTAATTTTTCATTTTTTATTTATGACGCGAAATTGTACCAGCATAATAAATGTTAAAACCATTGACTTTTTAGTTAAATTAATCTTCTTCGAATAACATAGGTAATATTTTCACACAAATAATAATAAATGTAGAGTTCATTTTTATCTAGTATGGTGTATCTTCAATCGACAAAAACTTCCAAAATGTTATTTCTTATACATGAGTATGAACACTTTCGAAAATTTTAACACTCTAAGAATATAACTTCATATATGTTATAAAGCCATAGAATTACCTTGCAAATCCGGTATGAGAATGATAAATCGCAGATTAGCGATCGTAATAGTATCGTAAAAACTCAAACGCGATTGTTACCTAGCTGTTGATTAATTGATTCAAACACATAAATAAGTCGTTAGATCTATTCACACTTTATCGCAATCTAAAAACTTGTATAGCAGTCACAGGTGTGTTCGCTTTTTAGCTCCTCATGCCTTAGTTATCAGACGGTCTTTATGTCTATTCGTTAGATATTAAGCTATGATTCTTTGCGCCAATAGTAGGTATGGGCATGTTTCCACGGAATAGAAAAAAACAAGTGGAAGTGCGCTTCCGTACATTCATTTATCGTTAATATTAATATGTTTCCTCTGTCACTTTAATACTTTTTGTTTGAACGCACTAATCTCAGAAATTACTGGTCCGATTTGAAACATTATTTTACTGTTAGTTTGCCCATTTATTGATAAAGGCTATAAAACATCACGTTAAGACCAATACAAGCGGAGCAGTAACAAAAAAATGTTTCAAAATCGGGACAATAAAGCCGTGTGACCCACGGCAAATTTTTGCGTTATTCCAAAAGTGAATTCACGCGAAGTCGCGGACAAAAGCTAGTAGGTACGTAATATGAGAAATTAGTTTGGTTGTAAGCTGTAGGTACCTTCCTTTTTAACACGCGAAAATGTAACAGGATGAAACATGTATCTTGTGGAGTATTATCGTAAAATATTGTCAATTAATTTCGTGACACCAGTTTCCAAGATACTATACTTACTATTAGATAGGTACTATTTCTTTTCCGTGTATAATATTTCTGATTGATTTAACCTATTGAAGCGGCTATCCCACGGTATACTTTTTGTATAGTTATGCAATTTCCATTCAAATGCAAAACAACGCTGGAGGTAAGCAACCGAATTACTATATATAAACCTGTATTTACTATCGTTATATGTGGAAGTATGTTTCTTCAATATGTGGAAGTTCATAAAATATTCAAGTGCCACAACCACAACTAGACTCATATAAATATTAACATACCGTTACAATATACTGATTAAGATATTATTAGAAATTGGCTTAGAATAGACGATTTCATAATATTAGGTCCTTACATATGAAATTGGCGTTTTGTATGGGAGGAACATAA
>DWAK01000430.1:0-10791 GCA_018230145.1 Lepidochrysops patricia
ATACATACATACATACATACATACAATATACATATAAGTATACAATATACATACACATATACATACATATAGCCCAAGCGAATAAAAGCGTGTTAAAATAGTATTTTAAATATCAAAATTCCAATCAGTGAGTAATATTTTACTCACAATAAATTAAAATATGATACAAATCGATAAATTCATCTAAACTAAGATAGATATATAAATTTTTACATCAATGAGGTATCCATTTAATTTTAACAAAATTGATTAGGTATATACATAAAATCAATATATTTTTTTTCTACAACAAGCTTTGTTTTTAAGTAATAAAAAGTGTGTGTATAATTGCCCCACGCTAGGGCGGGCGGGAGTTCGAGCGACTATCGGATTGCAATTTACCGCCGAAATTGGGGGATAAAAAAATATCACGCCCAGGAGGCTAAGGTAGTTGATGCATTTAAGGCGCAGCATTCGTTACAGGCTTATATTTTTATGCGATTGGTAATTAAGAATAAAGTGTAAGTATAAAAAAGTAAACTAAGTGAATCTAATAACCAAATATTAACTATAATGACAACAGTTTAAGTTAATCATAAATCGTATAAGTATATAAAATTCTCGTGTCACAGTGTTAGTTATCATACTCATCCGAAACGGCTTTACCGATTCCTGTGAAATTTTGTATGTATATTCAACAGATCTGAGAATAGGCTAATATCTATTCTTTTCTTTTTTAAGCAGAACAATGTCTATCGGGATCAGCTAGTTATCTATATAATTATAGTCATAATATCATTATTAGATATTATAAATAAACATTTAATCGTATATTAAATGACATGACAATGATGAACATTTAATCGTATAATAAAAAACACAACGGTTACCTACAGTAGGTAGTATAATGTTTGGACAAATTGATTTTTGTTGATAAAGGTTATTTATTGTGTGCTAAGCGCTTTAGATTTTTAAGAACGTTTTCTTTTTTTTCATTTCAGGTATCCTTAACAAGGCTGGCTTCGCCTTAATCCGGTTAAATATCATCCGCCTCGGGCCGGTGATACGGCCTGGCTTAGATATCGTCACACGATCTTTATGAGATACACAACCATACATACATATTGAAGGTTTTGTTTTGAAAAACCCCACAAAATTGCTGGGATTATGAGCTAGTTAGCCACAGCTTAGCATAATTATAACAACATAATTTTATAGCATTTTTAAATAATGCTTATTAATTAAAAGCTGCCGTGAAATTTATATACCTATACCTTATACACATAAATGTTATACTTCAATGTAGAGCCAGTAAAACCACTACTTAGCATTTTATGACAATACAATTTTATATCATTTATGTACAGATTTTTAATAATGCTTATTAATTATTGGCTTTGGTGAAAATTAATATACATAACAAACTAAATATCTCATACTTAACGTAGATAAAAAATATAATCACCAATAGACAGTCAGTAAACGTATATTTTCCTTCTTAACTTTTCCACATACCTACTGTAATAATTCATTCGTAGTTTGATGAACCTCAAGTAGAAAGATTAAGGAATAGGTGATTTAAACAGACTCTAGCCGACTCTAGCGTTGCATTATAAAAACGTCGCGCATACATTCTCAAATGTTAAAAAGATGCCTTTTTCTCGTCAAAAACGACAGATTACCTGAGAAATATTGCTTGTTCCGAGCTGAAAAAGTGAAAATGGGGCAAGTTGCCAAAAATTGTCTGGCAAGGAAGACCAAGGTGTATATAGTTCATTCACACAAATAGAGTGTGCCGTGCGTCAAAAGACGATGATAAAACAGGGGTGCCACTTCGCGTGAGAGGAACGATATTATATTTTTGTTCTTTTAATTTATGTAAGTAACTTTTAAATTTGTTTATTTCATCGAGAGTCATGGTTATTTTTGAACGCCTTTAATTGAATGAGAGTTTTGCTCAGTGGGATACCCACAACGCAAGAATTTCATTTATAGATGCGACAGATTACATATTATTTGAACTGCTCAAATATAGAAAAAATTGTGTTTTTTATTCAAGTGTTATGCAATGGTGTCTTTCTAAGAATTAAAGAATACAATAATGAGTAAAAGCAAAAAAGGGACATAGCCGCGTTTTCTTTGCCATGATAATAAATCAAACGTTACAACCCTACTTGCATCCTACAAATCGTGTCACAAACACAAATTATGAATTAAAATCAATAAAATAAATAAACATAGCCTGTACATACATTATAAAATAAAACAATTTTCGATGATTTTAATTTTCCTTTGCGCCGCAAGTGGTTGTAGAAAAATTACTGTAAACAAACATTATAATCTCATAATAAATTACAATCGTTATTATTATTACTTAAAAAAAACAAGAATAGCCGTCTATTCGTGGTGTTCAAAATCAATTTTTAGGTCAACACCCGGCTAAACATTAGCCGTGCGTTTAATAAAAATTTTGTATCCAATGTGTGGCGCAAAAAACCCCACAGCGTATTTTAATTCCCGCCAGGTAAAGTGTCACCTGCCACTTGTCACGCTCCCGCGCCGTGACAACTGACAGATGACAGCCCGGCGGCCATGACAGATTGAGGTGTCAAGCGCCCGCGGACACCTATTGTTTTAACACCTTTTCATTTTTTAATCACGCTGGTCTTTTCATTTTAGGGTTCTGAGTGGCAAAAAATCACCTTTCCTCTTTGTAGAGGCTCTCTGTAATCTTTTGTTGGGCTTCTAAAAAACGATTACGGCGTGAAAATACTTTCTTTTGTTAGGACTTTTTTTATAATTGGTCTGGTTTTCTTGCTTGGAAACTAGCTTACATTTTTATTTTGGTGTTTATTTCTGGCTTATTACATTTATACGAATAGTTTGAATAATGTAAGTAGGTGGTTTTTATATCCTAAGTATTTTGCAAACAATCGAGACTTCTAGTCGTTAGGAATATAGCGGTACCTGGAATCTGGATAGATAACGAGCATCGTTAGGACATTGGTAAATAATTTGCTGGTATTTCGTCGTGACGTTAGAAAATCACGTTTGTTAATTATCTCGGAACTAACGACTAATTATATTTCAAGTTGCCACTCAGGTAATATTTGTGTACGGCATAAATACGTGTCGCGCTTCGTGTAATTGCCCCTTAATATTAATTATACTGCCGTATTAATATTGTGCTGATGTTTGTTTTTATTTTCAGCATTAATTTGATTACAGGTAGGTACATATTATGCATTCGAGATCGCTATTCAACGTTTCGGCTTTTCGTCATTATGGACATTACTTTATTCTTTTGGGCCTTTTACTTTACAAATGTGTATATAGTAAATAGGATTACAAAAAGTAAATAGTATCACTTTTTAGTAATAGTAGTATCAGTAGTAGTCTATTAGTAGGGTAAATGATAAAAGAAATAAAAACTAACCTGACCTAACCTACTTAACCATTGACCATTGAACAGATCGCTATGTTCGTGTTTTTATTCTATGACTACAAATTTAAAGCATTAAAAAAGACCCCGTCTGTTTGTTCGTTTGTAATATCTCACGAGTAGCTAGACGGGTCACGGCATATTTAAACTATATCAATAACAATAGAATTTAAAGTACTCAAGGCTGACTTGCTATCAATTTAACGCATCTCACGAAAATCTTAAATTTTCAACGCTGACGTAATAGGGATATTTACAATTTAGTAATGTAAACAGGCAGTGGACATGTTTGTCACAATATCCGGCCAGATCAAACGGCGTTTAATTTGTTTACACAACCTCTGATCTGGTGGGAAACGCACTAAAACTCAAGTGCTGCATGTAAACTATGCACTTAGTGATTTTGAACCGATTTAAACTACCTATAACTAGATAATCATACCTAAGAGGCTAGATGCTTGTGTTATTTTCGGGTTTCTTAGCTTAAAAAAAGTGGGTACAAAACATTACAAAGAAATATGTAAGAAAAAACCAATATTTTTACGTCATTTTATAAATTTTGTTTGTATTAGGTCCTGTTAATGACTTTTTAATTTTTTTGGCAATGTCATATCATAGTGAGTCAATTTCTACAGTACGTACATAATCATATCTAAATAGCATATTATGCAACTTGTGCGGTAAGTTGTCGCACGAGAGAAGTTGGACGTACGAGCGAAGTGAATGCGTTCATTTTCTCGAGTTCCAACGCCCGCCATTGCGGTTGAAAATTAGGAAATTCGCGAGCAATGTTCGAAATTTGAAAACAAGTGCGGTTAAACTCAGGTGTGCAGTTAAGTTCTATACCAAACGATAAAGCATGCTGGAAGTAGTACTTACGCCGCATGAGTGTTAAAAAATGAAATTACTGCAACAGTGAATGTAATGTTTATGACCGCTAGGAGTGAAGGCACCCGGATGAATGAACTGTTTGCACTCTGTATGTTCTGCTCGAATTGATCACGTACGTATTTTAGTGGTTACCACGTATAATATTGATACATAGATAAAAGATTGGTCTCCGCGCGCTCCGACAAGATGGAGATGACATGGAGAGACAAATGATAGACTCCAAAATAATGCGTCAAGAAAATATAGTGTGCGTACATTTTCAGTAGAATTTCTTGACGTTTAGTATAGCGGATGTACGCCGATCGGCGTACTAAAAGTTGCCTCTTTTGAGACCAATTTTGAGACCAATCAACAATCTATAAATAGATATTTACACACTAGAATTATTTGCACAGTGATAATCTTTAGGCGGGGCGAGGTTTAGTCACTGGAATATATTAAAAGAAAAAAACGATGATAAGTATCATATTTAATACGTCAAGTCGGTCCACAACACAGAAGTAAAAAGCATACGACGACACTCCAATTACTTATACTGCGGCTTGAACAGATATTTACGAAAAATATATTCATTTTTTTTTTATTTGACACAACACAAGATACAATTCACAATACATATAAAAGGGGCACATTATTTATAACGAGATATTTGTATAGAATGTATCCTTCTAAGATGTGAACACAGCATGCACAAAATATACTATTACTATAGTAATTACAGTTGTGGCACATTACACTTCTACGCACTTAACATAAAATTAACAATAAATTGTTTTAATAGTCTACTTAATTGAATATAATTATGTTTTTTGAAGTGAGGATTTCTTTGACGATATGTACGAGAGAACCAGCAAAAATATCAAAAGATTTAAGTAATATATTAACACTAATTACAGCCGTTAACCATATACCGTCTACTTTATCTACGCAATTGAAACTCACACCTCTGGCTATCATTGAGATCTATGAAATATGGCGGCCGGAAATTGGGTCAGAGCGCCACTTATCCACCGGAAGTGGCCGCCTTGGGCGCGATATTTCCGCTCCTGCCGCCCGCACACCTCAATATGCTTATACGCAAATTTCGATTGTTTTTTTTTCAACATAGTGTTATGTATTAAGTAATTATTACTATTTATATTATATTCCGAGAGCTGGTACTAGTTTTGGGCAGGCGTTTGAGGCAAGCTGAAAACTTGTAACTTATCTCGCTTTTCATTACTCAACATGAAACAAAATTTGGTACCAGCTTTTGAAATATTAGCAATGTTAACGAGCCCTGTAATCGTTACATGTTTAACACACGTTATATTTTCCTTGAAATATATTACGTTTAATTATCTACATTCTACATGTCATGCTGTATTCAAAAAAATATGAAACGTCACAATACATCACAAATAAAAATAGCCTAATTTCAAAGATCATTTTCGTAAACCCTAGAGCTGCGACTAATTTACAAACAGTTAATTAGGTTACCTCCAGAATTTAAAAAACAGCTTCCCGGTAAACCCGTCAAAGAGTAACAAACCGTTTCACGTGAAACATCGGGAACACCTCTCACATCAAAGCCGACGGCTGGGGCAGGCCAGGGCGTGTCTAATCGCACGTTATATTTGGTGCACAGGTAACAAGAATGCTTTGAAATGTTACACTTCCGCTCGTAACGTGTGGGTCGGACGCCGCCGGAAATAGAAATGGTGGTTTTGTGCCTAAAACAGTGTTGCATCTGTGGGACAAGTAACAATTATCATTGGCAGACTTCGAGTTGGCGTTTGTTACTTCTTATTAGGCATTTATGTACATAATTTAAGATTTGTATTACATAGAACTTATTATTATGTAGTACACTCCAAGTGTGTATTACTAAAGTAAGTGGAGTAATCCTTCGATCAGATTAAAATCCATTTAGCAAAAAATTGCTCTAATATTTAATAACGTAGATTTCCTTACGATTTTTGTTGGACCTTTTTAGTTTAAAGTGCAATAAACATCTAACTTGCTTAACTTGCTTTGAAAGTTTTAAAAATAAATTCGAAGTAGATGGAATTTTGTCGCTTCTATATCCCAAGTCTTTGGTGGCTAAAATTAGCTCGGAGCCACGTCGATATTTTATATATTTTACGCTGATGGCTGAGATAGTATAATATATTCCACTAACGATCCGACCACAATATACATTCGGCCTAATCATGGGAGAAAGCAGTTTCCTTTAATAAAGCATTTTAATCCTCTAGTAAACTGAGAATGATACGTTTCGGAAAGCGATTAATGATAGAAAGATTTTAGTTTTGAAACCTTCGAAGAATTCGTAATAAAAATTATAGAAGCTTTTATTTTGCCAAAATTAGAATAGTTTACGTATCATTTTTAGTAAACTATTGCCAAATTAAGCAAATAGTTAAAAAATATTTTACATATTATCTTTAGTTCTTTCTATAGGTAAGTACTAATATTATAAAGTGAAGAGCTTGTATGGTTGCTTGAACGCGCTAAACTCAGGAACTACTGGTCCGATTTGAAAAATTATTTTACTGTTGGATAGCCCGTTTATCGAGGAAGGCTTATAGGCTATAAAACATCACGCTTAGACGAATACGAGCGATACACCAACAAAAAATATTACAAAATCGGGACAATGAAGTCGCGTCTCGCGGGTAAAATTTGTTGTTATTCAAAAGAAGGAAGAAAGCAACTATTCCAGGCGGACGAAGTCGCGAGCAAAGCTAGTCTTAATAAAACTAGTAATAAGTATTAATAAAAATGGTTTTATTAAAACTAGTACTAGTACTGAAGATGGCTTCAGTCAAACCACGGAACAGAGTTGCGGGTAAATGCTAAATAAAGGTGCAACCGTTGGCTTAAAAACCTAATTTAAATGCCATTAAGGCTAGACACGCTTAAGGATTTTGTATCAGAGTCATTATTTTTGTTTGGTTCCTCGGGGAGGAGTAAGTAATGTGGTTTAAGTCCCACTCCCACCGCTACCGTTATGATAATGTGCTCAATATATCCAGTCGCGTATTTGCAATTAACTGCAGGAATTTTAATGTATATTTTTCAGTGTTATTCTTCTCATAGAGTTCACAATATTATTAAGAAGACTGAAAAGGTTAAAGTGACTAAACATCATATTATAATTGTTCTGTTCTATTCTAAAAATTAAAAATTCAGAACTGGTAGGTGTTCCATTTTTAAATTATTAATTTGAACATATTTATTCCTCTTAAGGGTGACTCCATTATGTCCCTTGTTAGGTCATTCAAATTAAGTAAGTACTTCACATTGAAATATTATCGTACTGAAACTTTTAACCTGCAACTTTTCTGCCTTTTCACACAAATCTTAAAGATGGATTTATGGCGACAATTAAATGGACCTGCGCTGTTCCCGTCACACAACATGGCGTGTACGAGTCAAGATTAAATGAATAAGTAATCCAATTTAAAGTGTTAATATGCACGGAATAAATTCAAACTCACTTGAAGTAGGTATCTCATTCTTGTGCTTGTTCGATTATAAAACTTTTCTGAAAAAATGTTTCACAGATTTTATTTGTTACTTACGTGACAGACTATCGCTGTTTCATGCGTTCCAGGTATCGAATTTCGAAATATTATATTATTTGTATAAATATACTAGCCGATCCCGACAGAGGTTGTTCTGTCTAAAATATAGAAAATAATAGTAGCCTATTCTCAGACCCACTGAATCTGTAATCGGTCGAGCCGTTTCGGAGAAGTATGGTAACTAACACTGTGACAAAAGATTTTTATATAATATTAGATAAATAACATTATAGCTTTTAATTTGTTTCCTGTAGAAATATAATAATTTCAAGATTCCGAAGTATTTGAAATCTCTAGCACGCATAAATATAGAACAATGAATACCTCATCTGAAGTAGATTCCTATCTTCCACGAGAGCCACAAATCTGTCACTGCCAACTAACACAAAGAAATCAGCTGACTTCAAATTGACAAACATTAAAAAGACAAAGAAATTTCACACCTAACTCGGTAACTCGTTTAAAATATCCCATGAATCAGATGATCAAAATGTGACACCCGAATTGAGACTTTAAGCCAATAGTTCAAAGCTGCATTCTGATTGACCGTATTTCATTGTAATTCATGCGTATATTACAGTGATTTATTAATTGTAAACGAATTAGGACCGTAATGAGCTGAAATAAAGTTCACATTCGATAGCCTCAATTCCCAGGTGGAGTTTGCATACAAAGCATGTATCCAGACGCCTAAACGTGTCACATTCAGTACCTGCCACATCAGAAATAATCACAAAGGATCCAAGACAAAGAAACGAGTCTTCAGGTTTGAATCTTCACAGTGATTCACTGGAAGTTATCCACAGGATCAAAATATTTGAAGTTAAATGGTTTAATTTATACTTTGACATTGGAATGCTTTATTTACATACTCTTGTTTTTGCGCTATGCGCGATTTCGCTGTCGGGTTCACTCTTTTCTTTTACTTAAGTGAATCACCCGACAGTAACGAAGGGTGAGTTTTCTTTACACGGAAGCCGTATTCATTAGTGCAATTGCATAAAGCACAGTGCAATAAGGAAATTTTTGAGTTGTGTAGACGCCTCGCCACCCGACCCGAGTATTTTACATTGCACATCGCCTATGTGGCAAATCTAAGTTACAAGCATGCTTATTCAATACTGTAGTCTGTAGTAGTAAGGTATTTGTAATATTGCATCCAGTGAATTATCCCATCAATATGAATGTGTACATGCAATCGGTCGTAACAAATTGTATCAATACATCGCATGCGCCTGCGCACTAAACTTTACTACCATTAATTGGCTGTTAAATCGGACCACCAACGCTTATGAATCACACTCCATTTATGTCTTGTTTGTTAATGCTCGTGTGTCTTTTTGCTTACATCTATGGTTTAATCTGTGGTGACTAGGTAGGTACTGTCAAGTAACGGCTTATTGCTTTCTGCTTGAAAGCATTTTAGATTTACATATTTTTAACATAAACAATAATGCCTCATTAAGATTAGGGGATAGTGAAAAAAAAGAATACTACAAAGATTCAAGAGCGGACCAAAAATCCATCGCGGGAATTACACTAAAAGCATCTATAAAAAAGTTGTCATAAATAATAATTCAGTAAAATAACAGTGATACGATATCCTCATCACCTTATGCATATAATATTATACGGTATACCCAAAGCTTTCTATAAAGAAAAGGATTACAAAAAATCTGCATTGCTAACTACACTCTGATTGGCTGGTATTGTCTCTTTGAAACCCCCGCTAGTGCGGTACAGACCGTAGATTTAAATAGTTAGATGCACTCTTCAACCCACGCACGTCAGCGAAATGTTCCAATCCCGAAATAAGTGAGCTCACTCTTTTGAAAGCAGTGCGTATTAGAACGCGGTGATAAACAGACGTGATGACCGCATTGTTTATAGCCACAAGTGTTCAGAATACCGTCATGTGCCCTTCTAAAGTTCAGTAACAACTCCAGAAATGCAAATAAAGCCAAATGTGTAACATTTCACACGTTTTCTACGTGCAAAAACGATTTAAATCTATGGTACAGACAACTTCATCAGCACGATAGAATGATGTAACAAAACGTTTCGAATAATATTTTTGTCACCTCTACTGGCTACATGTTCGACGGTCGTGACAAACGATTACCTTGTACGAGTATCACCCCAAATTCAATGTCAACATATCGGGAACAAATCGAGTAACGTTTAGCTCGTAAAACCGTAAGTGCGACGTTACTGCGTTTATGTGAACAAATATTGTCGTCTGCGAGTAGTGCAAACTACAAACTCGTACGTTGTACGTGTCTTCGTCTCAATTTTGTTTCGGAAACAGAAGTTCGCCGTCTAATAAGAATATTAGGTAATAATTATAACTAACTTTTAATAAAGTACTATTTACAGTTTACGATTTAGCTCTCTAAGTAAAGTTAGTTCTAATTGTTATTTAATTTATATTTTAACTTGTTTACATAATATTGTTATCGTTGTTTGTAAAGTTGTGAAAGTTAGTAACCTTTACATTAAAATGTTTCTTAATTTCGAAAAATAACGTCGTAGCCCCTGTGGCCTAATGGATAAGGCATCGGCCTCCTAAGCCGGGGATTGTGGGTTCGAGTCCCACCAGGGGTATAAATAGTGCCTTTTTAAGTAACTTGTTTTATTACATAATATTATGTTATAAGTTTGTTTATAAGTACATAATATTCTTTTCCAATTGTGTTCATCCAGAAATATTTAAAACTATTTTAAAAATTATTTTCATGAGTTTGAATAATAATATGTATTTTATGAAAATGCTTTACTTAAAGATGTGTACTTATAATTTTATTTTAAGGGTATAGTAATTAAATCAAAAGCGGAAGAAACAAAGATTATTAATTTGACGACCTCTGTGGCTCAGTGGTGAGGGTGTTTAGCCCTCAAGCCGGCGGTCGC
>DWAK01000431.1:0-10779 GCA_018230145.1 Lepidochrysops patricia
GGGATTAACACAACAAAATCGACCATAAATCGATATCGATTTGTCAATAAAACCTTTAATTTTTGTATGACAGAGATTTGAAAATCGATTTGATTTCATGTAATAGTTTTCTCGGAGCGTCAAGAAAATCGATTATTACTTATCAACTCAAACTAAACAAACAAAACAACTTCAAATCCCATGTGTCCAAACTTGCTTCGACTTTTGAACAAAGTATACCTAGTAACTTATTAGGCAATTAGGTATATCAATATAGCAATCAAGCAATGATTTGACTTGTGGGTACAAGATGTTTTCTTTGTAATTCTACAATCGAGTCGCATGGAAAGCATCAGCTATGTACACAATATAATATCTATTTTGCCGATGGTATTTGAGAGATTCATTTTTATTTTTTTTACAGAATAGATATTTTTTAATAATATTTAGATGAGCTCAATGTATAAATATTATTTTAAAAATGTGATTGCGATACCGCAATTACTAAGGGCTTGTACCTATATATACAATTAAAAACAAAAGCCGCTACACATCGCCAGCGGTACTAGTGATGTGTAGTCGATGGCTAATTTATAAGTTGTCTTTACTGGCAGTGGTGGTAGGAGTGGTGGTGGTGGTGTCGGTGATAGTGGTAGTGGTGATGGGTAAATGGGGTTTCTATGTAAAACGAGCCGGGAGCGCGATTCGTTCCGTACTGAGGTTGTGGCGAACTGGCTACACTGCGTTATTCATATAGAGCGGTTAATATGTTTAAAAGGTTTAACATTGTTCATGTAGTACCTCTAATTGCTCACCTTAATCAGTGTATTCTGCAATTGATTGTGCATATAAAACAATTTTGATAAAACATTAATTAACGTAACACATGAATAGATACCTACTGGATATTATTTATAAGTACTTATATAAGTCTTAAGTAAATTTTAATATACATAACCTTACTTACGTCTAACTAGTAACTTTTTGTTGATAGATACTTGACTATTTACTATCCCTCTTATCTAAAAAAGGCAAGTAAGTAAATACCTATATTATTTACCACACAATAAGATAAGAACGTAGGTATATTATAAGCATAGAGTTAAAATAATAGACAAGTATTAGTTTCATGATACTTATAACAAATGGGTACTTACTCGTAATATTAACTTTTGTATTTAAGTAATATTTAAAATATAAGATAATATAAAATGCTATATAAAAAGCTGAAATCTAAGTACAAAATAAAGTTCATTAAATTATGGAGCCGGTCATGATATAAAAATAAATTTTATAAATAATATGTACGTTATATTATGTATTTTTGTTACCTATAATTCCTATATTATAGGTAGGTATAACAGCTCCGTGCGCTTCCGCAGAAATTTAATCTGTATAATGTTTTCCGATTCGCAACTTGACTTGTGGCTCGTACTTTACATTTGCAATTTTATACAAAACGATCCAAGAAAAAAACGCCATTATTCCCGTGGAGTAAGGTCTAAATAAAGGAAAATAGAACGTGACAGACTCTGATTTCACAAATATTGTAATGGCGCCCAGGATCCCCGCCAAAGTGAACGAAAATCGGCCATTTGGATTACTTTCCCGCTTTTTTTCTTTGAAGCATCAATCTGTAATACGCTAAACCGATCCCCACTTACATTAAATCAAAATATATTTCCTTAAGCGCCGATTCTTGGAAAGAACCCGCGTTTTCTCATTTTTTTTTTTTGTTCACTGATAGCGATCTTTTTTACAGCAAAGGCTACTAGCACATGGTAGTTCATACTCCTGTTACCTTTTTATCTAATACCTATAGCTAATTATAATATGTATAATAATTAAATATTAAGAAATAACAGAGTCAATCAGTTTTTATAAGTGGTAAATTATTATAGAACGTCATAAAGTTATATTGAGGATTTACTACTTATTTATACTTACCTCATAAAGTTACAGCCCCTATTGACCGGTTAATGGTGATCATGGTTTGATAGCCGATAGACTTTAATTTGCCATAAATTACTCATAAAATTGTGCTTAGATCCTTCGTGGTGAAGAAATGTCTAAGTATTCAATAAAAGGCCAGTGATATAATAATATATTATGTATCTAAGGAACTGTCTGATCGGAATACCATAATATCGTATGATCGAATACCGATCCCATGATTATCAGCAACAAATCAGCAGTTATCAAGCAGTGAAGCGTCCCTGACCAGGTTCATCTTGGAAGAATAAAGAGTCATAAATTGATACGAACTCCTTAAAGTGCAGGGCTTTAAAATGTGAAACCTAGTGGAGAGCAAACTTAATAGGTACTTATTTAAAAATAACTGGGATATTTACTCTAACATTCTTGTGAAAGTTTAAAAAAATAAAGGAAGGCTGATTATGTAATATTATGACAATTATTGATAAATCTCAAATTGTCAACTTCGTACCTAAATAAGATAAATTATTTTATTTATCAATTAACTTTTAAAGGAAATCCTGACTCTTAACGCCATCTTTTGATAATAATTTAACAGATTATATTATTTCATAATGCTATTCAACGCTAGATGTCCCATAGAAATATAATGCAACCAGTTTAAATAGGGTATATTTTTTTATTCCATCGTATAATGGGCAATGCAATTAGAAGTCTCAAGAGCTAATCGAATTACATCAAACAACGTCAAACCGAAAGGCCTGGTATACTGGGAGTATAAAGGAATATACCCAAACAAATAAATTCAGTTTAGGTGATCTTTATTGGTTATGATAAAAATAAACGCTTTGTGATTGGTGCACTAGCGACTTGAGCCGCTGTCAATCTGACACATGTCTCTGATCACACCTTTTTTAAATAGTCGAGCTAAGTTATACAGAAAGATTTTCGTGATTAGTAATGATGGACGTGAATTGTTTACCACAATGCCATTGTTTACATGAAACAACATAATAATGTTTGTTTCTCGTCCCGGTTTTTGTAATAATAGAATAGTGTTAATATATCAATATGAAAGTTGTGGAAGGAAAAATTGTTGTGCTCGGCTCACAAGGTTAGTTAAAAAATTTTTTAACTTTTATATCAAATATGAGGACAGTATTGTTGCGTGAATTAACAAACCGGAAAAACAGGTATTCGGAGCTAACTATGCATGTGCTATATTGTATAATATTGTGGCCGCATACGGCATAACATCAATTGTAGAATTAAAAAATCATCTTCACACCCATATCAAACTTTCGATAAGTTCTTGATAAGTTTGTGTATTTAAAAATACTTTGTGTAAACACTTGCGATTTACAGCTATCAAAGTTCGCTTTTTGTAAATATTATCCTAACGTTCCTAAATAACCCAAAATAATTATTTTTGAGGCATACCTAGGTATGTACATATATAATTTTATATCTGCCTGATGAGATTCTTCATTCAAAGTTTTAATTTATGTCATATTTAGGTTGCCTATGCAAGAACTATTTAAGGTAGTAGGTATGAAAGATTAAATGATAACAAATTATAAATATTTTATCATCTAGGTAAATAATATGTTTTCAGCAGTGCATGAACTGTAACAATGATATATTGTACATACTACATATAACATACTACTACTATGCACCAATTTATTGCTAATACCAATTATTTCTAATAGATTTTTTATCACCATTTTAAGCCTCATTAGTCATTACCAACAGATGCCAAAAAATGCCAAAAACTCACAAATATGTTAAACCATTTGTTTTAAATAAAATACCAATAATCATTAAGGACATCCCTAGCAGGATGTATTATTTTATTATAAATTAAAAGTTAATGCTAAAAATCAATTAGTCACATGACAAAAATAATCATTAAATAGACATAGTGAAGTCATTCCAGGGTAAAAAATGATATTAAAGATCATTATGCATGCAGAATCTATTTTGAAGATTTATAATTCATTAATATTACATAATATAATTCATTAATAGCTTAAGAATATTTTGTCTGTTATACTTTTATAATATGTATTAGTAAAAATTATCTAGGTATTTAGCATTATTAAGCATTGGTAGTATCCATTACTGTGCTTAATTACTTAGTAGAATTAGTTTAATTTTAAATATTAAACAACATAATACTGATGTTTGAATGAAAAAAAAAACAAGGTAATATAAAGGCCATAATGAGGTTATTATAATAATGCATTATTATAATAAACTCATTATAGCCCGTAATCCCTGCAAATGACTGAGGTCACACCTCACACTGAAGTCAAGAATTTGTCTCTTAGCTAAGAATTCTTACAATTGTAATTGGATTTCACAATACATACTATTACATGAGCTGGTGCGACCGCTCTTCCATGTACTAAATTCATTAGTGATAAGTTATTACTTACTTCTGTGGTGTGGGGTACTTATAACTCCCTGCTTCACTTACCCATTTTACAAATCATATCTATACAATATACAGGCTACACCTACCCTCAAATGGAGAACTAGCCTTCACTTCTAACATAACATTTTGCAATTAGAAATCAATTGGGTGATGATCACAAACATAGTAGCATTTCAACTGTTTTTGTCAGTTGGAGGCATTAGGGTGCTTAGGAGGATGCAGTTATTCTTCATGAGCATGAGCTAAAGCTGTGATTCTTGTAGTCATGTACACATTACTTAAAAAATATTTCCCAACTAGGTAAGTATGTCCACAAATTGTGTGCTGCAAAATATTATGTATTTTTTTAATGTTAAAAAAGCATTACATATAACTCAAAGGCTCTTGTTGGATTTAGCCTCATTTTGTATTAAAAAGATACAGGGCAAACGAGTTAACGGATGACCTGATGAAAAGTAGTACCATTATCGCCATATATACAGGCAAGACCGGAGGAGTAGCAGGTACGATGCAAGCTCGTGACGAAACGCAAGCACAAAAAACGTGCAGTAATAATTCAAATGTTATCTCATTCTAATCATAATATGATACACTATGTTATTTCTATTGTTATTATTTATTTAACAATACGCATTTGTACTTACTTGAATAAGGAAACATAAACAAAGATTCTCTTATCTGCAGAGGTTGTGGCGATAACCTTAAATTTCGGACAAGACTAGCTTGAAAGTATTATATCTACTCTACGTTAACAAATGTTTGAATGAGGCTAATAATTTGCGATATTCTGCACTTATTACTACCTACATTACGCTGGCTACAGTAACTGTTTTAGGCATTGATATACAAAAAACCCTAGATCGACAGTCTCGTACAAAAGTAACACTCTAAAGTGTCCCTATTAAAACTGGCTAAGTTATAGAAAACTCTCCAAGCATAATATTGCAAGTTCAACCCTATGCGAACTAATCAAAATAGTTATTACATTGGCATATTATATGCATACAATGGACGCACGTTGCACTCATTTTTCGAGGACGTTTATCGGACGTTGAGTGTGAATCTTGGGCTTTTTGTATATAAATGGTTTTAGGCCTATAATCTAGAATTTAGATCGTAATATTTTTTATTTTATAATCTTAGCACGCAAGCAAGTAAAGTTTTGCAATGCGTTCAGTTTTAAATTAGAACAACTCTACTTTTAGTGAAAACCTGGCAAAGGTACAACTCAACAATCTTAATTGTTATAAATTTGTTAAAAGTAAAAATGTTCGTATGAGACATAACGTTTGTATTGTACCTACCTGTTCTAATGACTATAGAATGTAGTCTATGACATAATAAGTCGGTCGGTAGGTACTCAAGAATCAAGAGAAACCAGTTTTTGTTACGCAGGATGTGCCTACCACCCGCGCCCGCGAACTCATCGAGGGCATAGTGGGTGCCCTTCACTACACCGTATTTTGTTTAATATGCCCATAATAATTGATAATACATATTTTAAAATAAAATAGAATATTCTTAATTTGCGCAGCGATATCAAAGATGAACACAATAAATCTTCTGTCACTATTTTATAAGTATTAAGTGACTGCCTACTAAGCAATCTGATATTTATAATCTAAATCTAAATAGAATTGACATAAATGAAGTGTGTTTCAGGCGTGGGCAAGACAAGCATGGTGGTACGGTACATCGGCAAGATGTTCAGCAAACACATCTCACCCACCATCGGCGCCTCCTTCTTCACCTGCAATATCAACCTGGATAACAGCAGGATCAAGTTACAGGTTACCTGTCTACCTATATCTTTTTTTTATTTATTTTGGCCAAAAGAAGAGTTGTAGTAAGTACCTCGATCGTGGGAATCCCAGACACAATAGATATTTAATTGTTATGCGGTAACCGGTTACCGTTTGAAGCTTGAAGGGTTAAGCTTACCAACTAGGACTAGGCAAAGACTAGTGTCTGACTTTGTGACTTCGCTCTCACAGAGTGGCGCCTACTAGTCTGATTAAGTGTCAGACTAGTATCAGCCCGTCACTGATGGACGACCCAGTTGTGCTGCTTCGCCGTCTTATAACACTATTCGCAGGTGTGGGACACGGCGGGGCAGGAGCGCTTCCGGTCGATGGCGCCGCTGTACTATC
Source organism: Lepidochrysops patricia (assembly GCA_018230145.1). Taxonomy (NCBI): domain Eukaryota; kingdom Metazoa; phylum Arthropoda; class Insecta; order Lepidoptera; family Lycaenidae; genus Lepidochrysops; species Lepidochrysops patricia. The sequence goes on from DWAK01000431.1 coordinate 6,505, forward strand.
GCAACGCGAACGCCGCGCTGCTCGTGTTCGACATCACCAGCGCGCCCAGCTTCCGCGCCATCGACGCCTGGGTCAAGGAGCTGCAGAGGTAAACGCCGATATTGCCCTCTCACTCATACATATAGGACTTATTATGAGCACATAGAGCAGTATTATAATATAGTGCGTCAGAATTTATGTAAACAAAAACGACATTTCTTTGGCAAAATCTGAAAGTGATATTAAAACAAGACTGCTATAAGAGCTCAAAGTATGGCCCCTGGCATCTTTAACTGACATTTTAACGTATGGTACCTACATATTTTTTGTGAAATTCTTCATTAAGCTACTTTTTAAGTAAAAACTCATGATTGTTAATACGAATTTGGCGTTGGTAATAGACCGTGTAGCATACGCCTACCGATTTATATAAGTATGAAAAAAAAAAATTTAACGTAATACTTACAGCAACGTGCCGGAGCCACTGGTGGTGGCGCTGGTGGGCAACAAGTGCGACCTGGAGCACGCGCGCGCCGTCAGCCGCGCCGACGCGCAGCGCCTCGCCACCGACATCGGCGCCGCCTACACGGAGACCTCCGCGCTGCACGACCAGGTGCCTTATTTGTAGTCAAAACTGTCGTCACTTATAATGCCCTACTGTTGACATTTAGCGTACAGTGAAGATGGTTGAGTGTTGACATTTAAAGAATTATGAAAAGTAAGATGGTATAACTTTTTTATCGCTCATGCGGGATAGGCGGCGGCGTCGTCGCTGTGTCGTTTTCCATATGGAAAACAAGGCTGCGACGACGCAACGCGCTAATAGAGCCTCGCTCATAATTGTACTTTCGAACGCACGCTATTGCGGTTAGTAAAGAGCAGCTTACGCATGTGTTAAATTCGAGTGCTGTAAGCTTATTTACCATTCAAACGATATTTACCGCACATTTTTCAAATTTCGAACATTACTCGCGAATTTTCAAATTCTCAACCGCAATGGCGTGCGCTGAGATATTACCTGTATTCCCGCATTAATAAAAATAGTATATTGCACTCGTGCGGTGTTGTCGATTGCCCATTCGGGCCAATAAACGCACTAGTTTCGTTCGTGTGCTCAACTTTTTTCGTGCGCAATCGACAATTATTCACCGCAATATTTGCATAATACTTATACTATTCTTGTATGAAAAATGTTCAATCAAATGAACGTCATAACCCACAGGACTCGTCCTGTCTCGTTGTAATTGGATGTAATGTGCGTTCATCCGCATGTCCCAGGGCATCGAGCACGTGTTCGTGAACACGGCGCGCGAGCTGCTAGAGCTGTCGCGGACGGACACCGTGGCCTCGCTGCGCGCCTACCACTCGCCCGACGGGGAGAAGATACCCATCGGTATGTACAGTGTATGTTCTTTAATGTTCGGACCACACTAACGAGAAATGTATTGAATTATTGCGATAATCGACGTCAACCCGCTACGGTTGACGTCCATTATCGCAATAATTCATGGCATTTCTCGTTAGTGTGGCCCCAAAATAAGAAGCTTTTTTAACAAAGACATGACACCTATTTGAACTGTTTCTAAGGACCGATTTCACCAGCAACGCTTTAGTGTAAATAATAATAATCAAAATATCGCGCTTTCTCTTTAGTAATGACTAGCTGACCCGGCGAACTTTTGCCTTAGAGGCAGCAAATCACGGGAACGACGGGACCGGGATAAAAAGTATCCTATGTCCTTCTCCTGGTTCTTAGCTACCTTCCCGCCAATTTTAAGTCAAATCGGTTCAGCTTTTCTTGAGTTATAAATAGTTAAACTAACACGACTTTCTTTTATATAATAAAATATAATATAAAAGTCGTGTTCTAATCTATCTATAAAAACCATATATAGATTACAAGAAGTAAGAAGATAACACGTTATTAAATGGACTATGATCTTGAGTGAAATTGTCGCTTAGGAAAACATCTTAATCGGATGTTGGCTAGTGCAGGTATAGAAAGATATGAAATGGTAATACTGTCGTTTCTACCAGGTATGCCTACAGAGGAGACGCCCACGCACACGGGCAAGGTGGAGCTGCCCGTGTGGGGGGACAACATCGCGCACGGCGAGCTGCAGAAGCAGTGCTGCTGACCGTGACCCGCCGGGGGGACACGTGACCCCCACTCTTCTGATCCAAGGGGCCCGAAACCCCCGATCATCTATAAGAATTGGGGTGACCGCCTTACTTTTTACACCACTAAAGACATTCCGTTTAATCTACTTACTGCTAGAGTATTGACTTTACCTCAATCTTGCCAATGTGGCAAAGAATGATTTGTTTAGCGGGAAGGTGTTAGGGGGACAGGTGAACCTCTCCTCCTATAGAAGAATGAGGGTTATCCCTTTATGTCTACTTATGGCTAGTGACAAAAGCCTTACCGTTTCTACTTACCATTGGGTATAGTGCTTCTAAATCTTGCCTTACGAGAATATTGTGTTTATTCCTGCCTCCAATAATATAATAATAATTATTAATTTGGACTAAAATATAGTCACTATAGAAATTGTGTGGCATTTCCATACAATTTAAAATATGTTATTACTTATTATGGTGATAATATTAAGAATGACTTTACTGAATCGATTATGACCACATTTAGGGAGGCGATTAAAAGGTTTCAGGGCGTTCGCTGCGTTAAGCGTGCGCGCGCCGCGGCCACACGCGAGGCGTGCTTGTTTTTTTTTATGACCTGGTAACGGGACCATTAAGCCAGGCGTGCTTGTTTCATGTCATCCCATAGAACAGCGCTGCGTTGACGTGCGACAGCTGACCCGCCTCAAGTCTCAACGTAGCGCTGCTGTATGGGATGACATGAAACAAGCACGCCTCGCAGGTTGCCGCGCCGGGCGCACGCTAAACACAGCGAACGCCCTGAAACATTTTAATCGCCTCAGGTTGTTAAATTACATGTTATGTGCCTTATAACTATTGAAACGAATCATAGATTAATGTTGTTTTCAGAATACGTATTTGTTACAAATATCATATTAACTTTTTGTTAATTTTTTAATTTAGCACTGGTTTGCATGTTGCATAATTTAACATTTTATTTCCAAGAAAAATTAAAATTAAAGTATTTTATTAAAATATAATAAGAATAGCTTTTGCTAGAATATTTTTAGTGTTTATTGATATAGTTGGTACACAATGTTATATTCATATGGCATATTTTAAGATATTGAAGTTAATTAAGAAGATATCTAATGAATATTAAAAATTCAGTTTCACTGGGCATAAGATGTTTTGAATGGACATCTTAATATGAGTTGAGGTTTGAATGGGTCCAGAGATGATCAAGTAAAAACTGAAGTCCTTGGCAAATTGTAATAATAACCTTATTTCTTGAAATTGAAATTATAAAATAACATATCGGCTATTACATCATAATATCTAATAATAATTTGTAATTTTATTGTTACTATAATATGTTTACCTATTTTTCTGATACTATGATATATTATCTGTATCACGAAATTTTATACTTTTTGACACGCTTATTAAACTAAATATATTCTTCAATTTTATCTTGTTAATTAAGTATCTGTGTTAATGTGACATATGAAAGTTTTCTGTTATGTGATTGTTAACAATATTTGTATGATAGAACATTCATAAAGCGTTTTTCTCTGTACACAACAACTTTTTGTACATAATATATTATATCAAAGAACTAATATTATGTAGTTATTAATTAATTACTCCCTAAAACATAATTGATTTAACAAGAAAGACTATTAAAATAATAATATTTTTATTTCTTCAATAATCTTAACACAACACAGTGAAGACACATTATTTTGTATTAGGTTAACCTCCATTCCATATAAATTTATATATTTTTTTAAAAGTTTATTGTCACATTACATTTTACTATCACACAGTAACTATATTGATTTTATTAACTTGACTTAATAACTGGCTTTGCAAGTATCACATAGAATCTATACTCTTTTAAATAAAATCTGAAGTCTTATTTGAGACGGAATGCGCTTTTTCATAAATATTTTTGAGCAAATAAATGTGTTTAAAAACTAAATTAAGATTAATGGCCAAAAAATTAACAAAGAATAAAATATTATTTTGTATGGCAATCAAATTGACCAAACACATCAACTTTTCAACATTTAAAAGCATGTCCCACATGGAGAAAATGCAATATTGTTGTAATCCAATGGCTGGATCAACAATGGCCAGATAACTTTAGTCTGTCAAATAAGTATGGTAATTTATTATATATATTTATAAGAA
>DWAK01000432.1:0-10774 GCA_018230145.1 Lepidochrysops patricia
AATGCCACTCATACCTTTTCATGTCAAAAGTTTGACATGTCAAGTGTTGTCGTTATTAATGATTTGTATTCGAAATTAACTAACGAAAACAGTCCGTGAGAATGTGAAGTAATCATTAGACGCGAGGGACTGTACGCTCTCTAATATTTCATAATATATGCCATTTAATTCTAATTAACTCTCTAAAATTAATAGTGCATAATGTCTATATCGATACGCATATAACATATTAGGCTTGTATTACTTGTGAAAATGCGGTTAAGAGGTTCAGACATAATATTTCTAGTTTCTTTGGTGTCACAATATATAATGTTTCTACATGAGTACGAATACTACTGTCGTCGTTGGAAACCAAAACCAAAATAACTATTACATACGCAATAACACCGCAATAAAATATTTTACTTTGATTTTACAAATACAACGAAATCACATTTGAAATGTAATTTTTGTCATTTCAACATCGTTCAAATATTTTAAATTAACAAAATTTCCGTGTGTCATGTTTTTAAAAATGATTTATTTAGTTTACTAATTTCGGACACAGAAAAGGCGTCCAAAAGTATATATTTAATTAAAATATGACATTAGTCGCACGAAATCATTAGTCATGTTATTACAGACTTCCTATTTATAAAACTAATTCTCCCCATGCCAACTCGTTTCTACAGTTAATTATTTCTGACAACACGAAACGCGTAAAAATATATTTTTACGTGGAAGGGACTAGATAAGCTAGTTAATTAACAAAATAAATAACTTTCACACTTAGTCTAGAATGCCGAATTACGTTTATATCGCTCGTATTGCGAAATATTTTAGCTTTTATTTCGTTAGCCGGATGATGATGCGAGATACCAACTAGTTGAGGACTTGTCTATCATCTTGAAAATTATAATAATACTTTTTTATATAATTATTTAGTTGTTTAGGTTTAGTATAACCTCCGTTATTTATGTTTTTGTGTGGTTCTTATAAGAATATTTTAGTTATTTTGTGATGTATATCACGCCGAGTCACAGGTGAGTACGGGTTCAAATTACAAGCACGCTACTCCGCGTCAACATATTCAAATTTTCGTCTTCTGCCGGAATACCAAATAGGACATTAACGTACTGCAACAGTCTTGTTCTCCTAGTATCTACCTAGAGGAGCTTAATTTTAGACGTCTCTTAGATTAACTTAACTACCATCTTTATGATTTAGCCGCAAGTTTTGTTTGATTTTCACTTTTGATTTCGTCGTTTTGTACAATATCTCAAATATTTATAACCACAGCCACGGCAGGAGCTAGTCTCGTAATATTTATTCTTTACTCGCCTGTGTAGTGTGGTCCTGAATACTAATATACTTTTTATTAACGCAACATTGTTTTGTTTATTACTTACAATATTTATTTAGACTAATGTATCCAGTTACTGCGCGTTATATTTTATGGCTATTACTACTTTATTCGTATTAAATTTTATTGTAGACATCAAATTTGGAATTCCCTACGATATCAAAGCTACTTTCATTGTTTAATTTATTTTCTGTGCTATAACGTTATCCATGTAAAATTCTCCAATTGACATAAATTTTTCAATCTCATTTTGTAAATCTGATCAGGTCCCTATGAGCATTATGCACGGTCTGAGAGTCCTCGGCTAACAAAGTAACACTCGCGGCCAAGTGGCGGTCTCAATTCAATTACGCTAGTGTTGGGGGCCGAATAACTCGGTTTCCTCGAGTGTCGCCTTATTCGATTTGCCGCCGATTACAATGCGTAAGTGTTGTTCAGTTCTGTGGTTTTTTTGCACTTGCAACAATTCAATTGCGACCTCCGCTTTTTGGGAGTGTAATGTGATTTTTTGAGGAATATAATTCGAAAGTGTCAGAGAGGGGGAATTCGGATATACTTAGTTACTTTATTAACTTGCAGTGTAAGTTTTTGCATGTTTTGTCCAGTCGATCTTCTTACAAATTAAACTTTAGATGTAGCCTAAATCGTCATCGGAACAGGTATCAATACCAGGTACTCAAATTGAGCAACAAACAATATGATAATAATAATTTAAAATTATATTTTATCAAAACTCATTGTGTCTTAATTACCAATTATTACCTCGATCCTTGGAATACCAGACACAATGGATATTTAATTGTTATGCGGTAGCCGGTTACCGCTTGGGGGCTGAAGGGTTGTGGCTTGATAATGATGAGTTCATTTTCAATAAATTATCAGTTTCAATTTTTAAGTTTAAATTTAATCAGTAAAGATTGAGACTACGATATAAAATGCAATAAACGCCATCTAGCTTCGCTCGCCTAAACAAAGAAAGGGCTGGAGTGTTTTATAGGTCGTTGGAGCCTTATTTAACGCTCGTACTGATTTTATACATCGGCGTCTCGACGTCTGAGCATCTTTCATGGGCCCTTAAGGCCGTATCAGATGGGCCCTTCCCCGGGATTGCTCCCTTTGATGCCCTATGACACGTTTATGTTTATAGTCCTACGGGAAATTTTGCATACGCGAAGGTTTTGTGGTCGATTATTTATGGCGGGTTCGTTTGTACGTTGTTCAGATATTTTGATGGGTATTTAATGTTTTATGGAATGCCGCGGTGATATAACGGTGGAAGATCGTTCGGCGCGGGAAATGTGTGTAATATTTGTATTATAAATGTTTCATTATTTATTGTGTAGGTATAACGGGTTCGTGTTTTGGTTTGTAAGTTATGTCTTTGTGATTAACAGTTCCTAATATTCTATAATATATGCATAATGCATACGCATTAAACTGTTACTTTACGACTTACGAGTAAAAAGCGAGGGACAGACTGTGCATAGATTAGTCAATATTGTATACTTAATTTGATAATTTTATTGATAGCCCGATTATAATGGGACGATATTACATAACGGACGCAGCAAAAACTAACATGTACAAAGATAACGTCAGTTTTAAGCTCATCATAAAAGCGATAACACTATTATCGAATAGTTATAGCGTTAAAATTAAAGTTAAATTATAATGTCACGGCTCGCTATTACACGCCAATCGGTTCCAAATCATCGCCCAGAAGTCACGAGGAACGGACATTTCCTCGACAAAAGGCTCTTGTCTTTATTTAATCATCGTGCAATGGAGTCGCCGCAGGAGGATCGCTTGACAAATTCGCACGCCCTCTATATCTCCTAAACGCGCACTTAAGACGTACCCTTCCGGCCGTCCCTTCGCCCTCGGACGCCTTCATTCTTTTTATATCGCAACTTTATTAGCGCATAAAGGTCTGGTGATGGCCCTTTAAGAATTAGGATGCGTCCCGCACAGGGTGACGGGCTCGGCCGAGCCGAACGAATGGAGTGTCGGGGTGTGGATCGGCACATCCCTCCGCGCAATTAATGGAACCGTTATCGTCGTTCCAAATTTGAATTGCGGAACGTCCATTCCGACTTCGGTTGAGTTTTTCGTTTTAGAATCGCGACCGCCGATTCCTTTTCGATTTCTCGATCGCTCGTATCGGAGCACATCTGCGGATCGTTATCGAGCGGCGAAGGAAACGAGTCGTTTAAAGCCAAATAAAGACGGTGGAGAATAATTCTATTACGGATGTCGAACACGGCATAAAAAGGGGGAAAACGTTCGGATACGAGTATCGGGAACGCGAAAGCGATCGGATTTACATGTATACCGTCGCCGTACTAAAACGAAATCATGAATGAAACGCAGAGCAGTGAGACCCAGAACATTATGCTTATGCCATTTTACGACCTTTACCCCCATCCAGTCGAAAGGGTCACATCGATACGACACGCCGTAAAACATCCATCCCGCTCCCCCCTACGGGCCGCTCGTAAAAGCGAGCGAGATAATCACGAAGATGAGTCGAAAATTATTTTTTTTATTATCACCATCGGCGGTGCTCTTTTATTTCCTTTTTACGGTCCGAGTACCTCATAAAAAGACAATAAACTTACTATTTACAGACCATCAGGAAATTGTTAGCCGAAGAGGTCTCTTAACGACACATGTTCTACTTCTGCCTCCGACGCTCTCTACTCGTCTCTCTTTACGATTGACGCGCGTTAAATGTAAGGGAAATGGTACATTTTATTTCGCTACTAGCTTCACGCGCGGCTTCGCGTACGTTTTACGATATTCGTAAACAAGCTCCCGAGCATCGAGTTATGTTGCGGATAATTTTGATGTTTCTGTACGCCTACGATTCACCTTTGATGCTTCCTGTATTTCCATGTTCTGCTTGATGATTCGCGTTATTTGTTAATCCTCTAGCATTTTTATGTTGCGTGCTTATTATCATAATCGTAGAAAATAATAGACTCCAACAAAACATATCGAGAGCTGAAGCTTTTAAAGCTCAATTTAGATGTGAACATTAGGGTCATCTACTAACATTAATATAATGATCCATTTTCAGGTCCGATTGGGTGAGATATCGTAAAGCACCTTTATGGTTCATGTAATGATAGTTATTAAACGGTTGCGGCTAACTCACCGAGCACACGTTAACCGCTTTTTAACGCCGCATAAGATAACCGCGTAATCGCCGGTAACTACACGTCTTAACTCCTAACCAAACCTTGCATTACCCTAGCCAAGATTTTCTGATACGCCTTATCTACAAATTGTGATATCTTAACGTGGAACGGTGGAAGGTCTCAAAGGAGGTATGAAATCGATTCTTAATTTGAAATGAGTTTAATGAATTCTAATTGTGTCATGAAGAGACACGAAAAGGGAAGAAAATGTGCGCCGTTGTACATGAAACCACCGGGAAATAGTAATATCGGGGAAGATAATACAGATGTAAATTAAGATGAATTTAGAGGGCTCCGGGAAGGTACCGCGTAACATGGATGCGATAACGCGCAGTTTATGTGATGTCTCAGAGTCAGGCACGGATAATATTGTGAATTCCGAGGAATTTAGGGATTGTCTTGTGGTTTTTCGGTACCGACCCCTCGGTCCTCGAGGGAACGCTTATTTTCCATTTATCAGAGTATGCCTGGGTAAAGATAATTTAAGGATATAACCGTGGATTCCTCGAGTTCCGTGCAGTGCCGTACGCATCGCGGCATGGCACCGAAAAACGTATGATAATAGGGCATATTTTATTTGGGTCCGGCAATTCGTATGATAAAACTGATTCAGTAATATTGCGCCGTACGATTTCTATGGAGATTTCCTTCTTGTTTCGCTAAATCTGCGGGAATGATATATGAGGCCAGATACTTCAGAGTGCTCTGGAGTCCGAAAATATTGCCGAGAAATATGGTCGCGATATTGAGGAACTGAGATATGATTGTGACCGAAATGGATTCGCTTCATTCCATCTAATGCATCTTGCAAATACAGGTTATTTCGGTTTTTGTTATATAAGCTTTGGTTGGAACAAATTGATGTACAAGATACTTGTCATTGTTAACAAAATATTGCACACACAGCCTTGGAATGTTGATGATAAATTCGCAGTATAATCAAAATTTAAATTAAAAACGCGCCGTACCGAGGAGGCCATAAATTAAAATCCAGCGTTAATTACCAGGGCCGCATGGACAGGCGGTGATGTTAGGAATCAGCGCAGTTACAATATTCTAAACGCGCGAGTTAATTTTTTAATGCGCCTCAGGTCTTAGTGCGAGTTTACAGGCTGCGGTCGCCGCGGGCGTAGTTCTAATTAAAATCGCCCCGTTTTCTCCGCTATTCATTTTCATCCTTTAAAACGCTTTTTGTTGCCCTCCTGCTTCGGTTACGTATTGTTCTGACCGACTAATTTACATGTTAATGAGATTGTTATAACATAATAGCGATTTGAAATCGATATTTTAACGATAACGGGCTCGCGTTCACTTGTTTTTATTATTGAATATCATTGTAATTATACTCAGAAATACCACGGCAGTGAATGCCCTCGGGATGATTTAATGCCGAATATGAGTAATGTTAGTTAATAATTGAATTATTCTATTTAAACTTAACGAGCCAAACTTCATTACAAATGTAGGTTGGCTCGAAGGTAGACAATGGAAAATAACCAAACGTACCTACTTGAATGGAACAAAATAATTTTTAACTAATTCCATCGCCATAACATTTATCATAATGCTTACTAGGGAGGCATAAGATGCACAGCGTACGGTAGGCCGCGTCTTTGTCCCTGCGATTATGTATGCAAATGACGGCGAGTACACCTGTGCCTTTATGTGCGCCTGGTAAACAATTGCCAGATGGAAATAGGAAAGATCGTTTTTCTTTTGTCTCTGCTGGCTACCGGTGTTTCGAGGAAATTGAGACCAGCAACTCTTTATTTATTACAACTACAAGCCTTTACATATAATATTATTAGGACATACATTTGATTATGCATATTACTGTTATTAATTCCGTATCCGTGCGTTCTATTTGAATAATAATCGGCGGCCATGTTTTTTGCGAAAATCCCGTCCACATAGTGCCCTCAGATTGAAATCGGCACCGCAAACGAAACCGCGCGTTAAACGGACGAAAAAACCCACCGCAGCCAACTATGCGGAATGATTGCACGCCACAACTTTCACGACGCACGCACGCGGCACGTCTAGCCGACCACAATATAAACACTTTTTGTATAAAATAGTCTAATTGACCTTTTAAACAATATTGTAATATTATTTGCAATACTCGTTGTTGGGAAATATACTGTTTAGTGTTTTACTTTCATTAACAAAATGAAATTATAAAATTTAAGAATATTTAGGGACTTTGCTATAAGCGCGATGTTATATGTATATAAGCGCGATGACAGCTCCAATCAGACTTCATAACTGTCAAAAATGACAGCTGTCAATTTAGTCAAAGAGAGCTTAGAGCCTATGTAGAGCACAATGGAGACGACGATGCGGCCAAGTGCTAAGAAAAGCCGCCTAAATACAATCAACATACAATCGTCACTTCATCTCAGTGTTTGCAAATCACGCGGTATGCCGCCATTGCTGATTAGCATGTTTTCAAACGTGTTCTAAATTCGAAACCTTAACGTCGGTGGTCTTATTCCGCGGCGGCATAATGCCCGGTCTTATAAGATTTTTTTTTAATTTTTAACATTAAGTCCAGTGACCTGAATGAGAAATGCCCTGATTTGATTTTGAGGTAAAATATTATTTAACCTTACTATTCACGCACCGCCGATAAAATCTACTGACGTTCAGAACTCGAAAGAGGCAAAGTAAAGCCGGCAAAGTTTAAGCCGATTACTTTAAAAGCTCACCAGGCTCTTATCATAAACTTGGAAACGGCTTGGACGCCATCTAGTGATTGAAACAGGAAGATTTTAAACACATCTTCAAGTAAAAATGTAGCTTTGTAATGCCTGGTATAAAAGCGTGTTAGGTATTTCATGAACCATAACGCTGTCTATATTTTAACAGGCATAGGCAACGCATATCTACAAGTAAATCACAGAGTTAAATTGTAACATTTTGATAATAACAATATACCTAACTTAGGGATATAGTAATCTATGAAGCGTGATAACGCACGCTAGTAAATGTAATATTCTAAATCCAAAATTAGCGGGTCACCCGCAAAGGCACTCCGAAATATGATCGTGCGTTCTATATTCAAAACATCGCGGGGGCTCGCTCCCTCGCACCAGAAAAAATATTAATATCGATTGTAACATATTCACAGTGATAAATCACCTTCGGGAAATTAAAACTGTCTTTAAAACAATAGGTACTTTCCTTCTCCCCCATGCGCCGAGGAAATTGACAAACAGCGCTCGCACTACGATATAAACTTTTGTTTAGACAAAATTATTTCGTTTTGGGGTTGATATAAAATAACTGTATAGATATTAGCTGTTATACTAGACAGTTAACATTTTTGAATTTAAACATTTTGAGTAGCTGATTTTCCATGTTGTATCTATTTTTATCATCTATTAAACCAACCAAGGTGGTGTCTAAAACTCTACCCTTATAAAGCTGTTTTAAATTGTAATTGCGTCATACTAGCCTGTAACAGCGTTAATATTATTTGTTTCATTATTGCAAACACTGAAAACATTGAAAGAAAAGAATCTATCGCATATCAAACTCTCGTTTCTTTTAAAAGTAATCTTAATTACTTTTTGTCCATCAGAGTCGTAGATAAGGAGTTCTATTTGAATTTGAGTTATCAGAGTCTCGGGCACCCTCCATTTTTTCTTCCCCCAGTATACCTATCGAGCGTAATTTGAAGATAACTAATGCCCTCAGTCATTAAGGGAGCATTTCGTGCAAAGTGAGAAAAATTGTCTGCAAGCGAATGCATTTTTAATATAGATTGTATAAGACTGTAAGTTAGCAGAGGGTGAGGGGCGGGAGAATCGTTTATTTGATAACATTGTTTTTAAGAATCTGCATTAATAAGGTTTAGGAAGAAACCAAGATGGTTTTTTTTTTGATGATGCCACGGAGGCTAAGGTAATCTTATCCGGGCCATTAAAACGAGAGCATATAAAAGTAGTGAGTTTAAAGAATGTATCATATCGCGACCGCCAATAAAACGGGCTCAATATGTTTTTAAATTTACGAGCCATAAACCTCTTTGTTAAAACTGAGATAATTACTTAAGGACAAGCCAAAAAAGAGATCCGCCCGCGCCGTGACGGAAAAAAGAGCAGTAAAACAGTATCGGACGGTCATGAGGAGTTTACACAGGGCATAGTTAATAAATCTGACAGAATCTCAAAATTTACGCCCGCGCGGAGGGGGCAAAGATATACTTAACGACCAATAAAGGGGTTAGAATGTGGCGCTGGACACTCGACCGAGATCCATCAAAAGCGTAATTAACTTTTTAATGGTTGGACTAAGACGGTCTAAGACGTAGAGCCACCACACTGGGAGGCGCGAGCAGATAGCGAAATTCTATTTGGACTAACATAATATGTTCTTATTTGAAACTCTTGTTAGTGCAATTGGAAGTACACAATATTTTTGCGGACAAATTGATTTTAATATCTACTCTCAATAGCGCTTCATGTACACCTTGTGTTTTGTAGTCAACACACCTTTTCTGTAATATAATTAAGTTATGTTATGAATATTTGTCAGACCTGCCGAAAATAGTTTTAATGGTCATGATAAAAGTTTATAGCTACCGCTTATTGCCTCTTAAAATAAGTGATAAAACATTTTAATTATAAAATTGTAATTCTAGCGGCGCGGGCCGCTTTAATATTTTTATGGCACGTTTAGAAAATATGATGACTTTGCTTTGGGAATGTTAAAAAAGTGGTCTTGATTAAATAAAATGTCGCCTCGTCGCCGGAGGGGGGAGGGGGGGCTACGTGAGGAGAATGGGCTCCGGTGAGCCGGTCACTCAACTCACTAAAAATGTCATAAACGTACCCATTTTGAATTATACTCGTAAATTTTGCTAATTTCATAATTAAAAATGTCTCGAAATACCTACGCGAGCATATTGAAGGAGCTATGTAATATATTTTATCTGGATACTACAATATACTGCACTCGCACTCATGGGTTTACACGCGTGCATGAATAAGTACATAATTTGATAACTTTCCATTAACAACACAGGTTATTAAGTATTTGCTTTTCCCGGAGCTTTCTAGACCGGTGTATTTGCATTTGGGATTCCTTTTCCTCAATTAAAACAATTCACAATTTATCATTCAGTAGCGAGCCGAGGGTGTTTTTAAAAATAGAATTCCTACTTCGCATAGCCTCCATACCTGTCATTGTTAATTGACATTTGACGTCTTCGTTCAATGAAAAAAAAAAAGAAAAAAGCGCAGAACGTGACGTCGCCGCGTCCATATTAATTAATTACGCTTTATAATTGATGGATGCGGACGAGTTTTTACTGAAACTGACTTCTTTATTAGCACCAGCAATTACGGCTTATGCATTCTTAAATTAAACAATTAATAGCTTTAACTAGACATCATTACCCACTGCGTTTTATTGTGACCGTAATGATGCGCCTTATTTTCACCAATTTGTTAACGTGAGTGCGCTTAATTCCTATGATACATGCAATTAGATATACTAAGTCCTAGGCTGCAGGTAATCTGGGCTTCGTCGTGAGAGCTCGGCGCGCCGGTAAAAAGTTCGCACAAGTCTATTTCATATCAGATAGACCGGCCATTAGGTGGCGTATATAAAAAGCGCGCCAACTATCGCCAGCTACAGGACGTTACACTGCCACGTGACACGTCGGAATGTAGAAACTTGGAATGTTTCTTTCTATCTACAGAATTGCGCATTTTTTCGACAATATGCGAAATTATCTACGATTCAATCACGATTTTTCCATGTAAAATTTTGCCCGTTTAGTGACACTACTTAATTTTGTGTCGGATACATTTTAAGCACCCTGTATCGTGCTCGTTACTTTGATAAAGTAATTAAAACTTACCGACGGTAATTAAGTGTTCCCTTACCTGAAACATAACAACGATTGATTAGAAACTTAGTATTTAATAATCAATTAAAATTATTGTTAAAGAGATAAGAGCTTAATAATATAATACTGAAGGTGTTTTATCGAAAGTTGGACAAGGATTGGATTTAAGATATAATTTTATTAATAGACCTAATTATACCTAATTAATTACTTAGACAATATATTACCTATATATAGAGATTTCGCATCAAAACATTCTATTGTAAGTCAAAGTATTCTATTGTAAGTACTTATCTCTAAACGTTTGTACTAAGAGGGGAAACAAAAATGAAATTACCTATATTAAAAATAAAATTATATAAAAATAAATCAGAA
>DWAK01000433.1:0-10772 GCA_018230145.1 Lepidochrysops patricia
TGAACCTGATGCAACTGCTTTAGATCGGTGTGGAATCAATGGTCTGTAAGTGCTGTAACGTTCTAATGTAATCGTGAAAATCGTGACCGCTAGTCGTGGATAACGCCTTGGGGTTCGATTTCCCAGTCACTATGACAGCAGAGCCACGGGCCTAACCTAACTTTGAATCTATACGAGGCAACGGCTACATTATCAAATTATCTTCTCTTTTAGGTATAAATGTAAGTATAATATAAGGTCACCCGGGGGAAAGGCGTCCATGGGGTAAATGCACCATTTTGGATTTTTTCGCAAAATAATAGATACTTATACAGCAAGTACTATCTAGTGTTAAGAGTTTGAATTAAACTTGTAACCTACAAGAGCTAGAAGAGACTATCGAATATATATAAGTATATCAACAATGGTGATTTTTGACGAAAAATGATTTTAAATATTACAATCATATAATTATAAAATATAATTGTCTGTTTTAATTCAATTTCAAATTAGCAGTTAGCGCTATGATAATTATTCAAGTTATTATTTATTTTAGTCAATCTAAGCAAATTTAAATAAAAGTTGAGAACATCTGGATTGTTAATGGGGTATTAAGTACATACCTATTTACATTTTACACCATTAACAATTTAGCGTCTGTGGCAACTGTGATGCATTTTCCCCGTTAAAATATGAATGGCTCTAGTACTAGTTATTTCTTAGAATTTTAATTATGAAATATTATGTTAATGCCGAATATCAAAAAGAGTTATTCAATAATGATATCAGCTTCACAAACTGTGCAGACGCTTTTACCTCAAAGGGGATAAATGCGTCTAAAACCCGTTAAAATGAAAGCTTTAATAACTTTTTTATGTGTTGCATTTTGTGAATCCGAACGTTATTAATTATAAACTGTCAGTGTGCAAAAGAAAAATATGACGCATTTCCCCCGGGTGACCTCACTAAGATAATATTATAATGCTATAACTCATATCCTTGCAAAAACATACAGCCGAACCCTTTTTTGGAAGTCTGTTCTAAATCGAAGAGATCTAGGTTTGAACTCGGTTAAATTATGTGTTTAAATTTTAACATAATATTCCGTCATATCCTTATCATATCCGTAAGAGTCTTAGGCTCTTTTAATCACTGCTGATAAGTTTTGGTTAAAATTTTAATTAAGTTAGTAAATAATAGTCACCGGAATGCGTCAGGTTATTTTTTCCTTAATTGGAAATGGTTGATAGAAAAGTCTTTATATACCTTACCATTTAAGGAACGAAAAACACCAATTTATCAAACCTGTCTTCTGTAATTATATTTTATTCTAACGCTTCCTGCCGTTGACCTACCTACAATAATTATTTATATTTTTCAATCCTACTTTGGGCCTAGTCAAAGCAAAAAACGGTTGCCTGTAAAGTCGGTTTACTGACGATAGTTAAACGTGACAACGCTCTCGCTTGCACTTCAAGCCTTAAATGGAACGCCTCAGATAACTCAGAGCGAGGTAACGCATGAGTCATGTTTTTTGGTGCGTGCAGCCGGCTCCATCGAATTATAAGACGTTGTCACGTCAAAATCATATTGCGAAGCTTGCGTTTTGATAACATCGGACACAGAATGGGTATGCGGTTACCCCCATACTGATTTCGGTGTCCGGTGTTATGTATATTATATTCTATGCATAAAGTTCAGTGATAATTAGGTACTCACTGCTTTTTATGCATAAAACAAATACACCATATCTCCCCTAATTTATTACACGCAGCAAAATTCCCATAGTAATATAAACACTTTCATTGTGCTTGAGCAGTTCGCAACGCTTTGTGTAACATAGCGGTGCAAGTTCTGTTCTCACAAGGGTCACGCACTGAACAACGTACATGAGTTATGGGAACACACTCTGACCTTTACTATTGCGCTTTTTGTTTCATACGCTTCCTTTTATAGTGACAATAGATTTCCGCGTTGTCATTTAATTGCAATGATGTGTTTTAGCCCAAAGCTTTGTTGTAATTGAAATATTATTTTGTCCAAAGGTCTGGATATCTTAGGCTACAGATACAACTTACAAGTATTAAATCCTTATCCTTTCCTTACATATTATAAAACAAAGTCCCCGATCGCGTCTGTCCGTCTGTGTGTTCGATATAAACTCGAAAATTACTGCACGGATTTTCATGTCGTTCACCAATCGATAGAGTGATTTGTTTAGTTTTTGTGTATATTTGAGTACAATAATTTGAAATTTGTCAGAGGTGTCGGAAAAATTATGTCATCTGGGATAGCTTTCAACGAAGCCGTGCGAAGCCAGGGCGGGTTGCTAGTAACGAAATATAGGTGATAACTGATATTACACAATTTTCCCATTTATGTTTGCTTTAATGTTTGTATCAAGTCGACGTAGTTGAACTTTGTTTCCCCAAAAATTCTGCTTTTCGATGCCAAATGATACTTACTTAAAACTTACCTAAAATGACAAATAAAAAAGTAGGTAATATTATCCTGAATCCTGCAGTGATGCACTTCAAGGGTCAGGAACTTCAAACTCTTCAACAAATTAAAATCATTCAAGCGTACTTACCATTTTAACTCCCCTAGGTGTTAAACGAATAATTTTATTCCTTGCGTAACACGAACATCCGCGTTTATTTAAAATTTTAATAAAAAAACCGGTTTCATTCTGCTGTTATAGTTATGACCACAATTATTTTGCTATATAATATTTTTATCTTTAATTAGTGGTACCAGATACGACGGCTAGCTTTGTTTAAAGAAGAGTGGTATAAGGACTTAGTATTTACATTACAAATGTTAAATCGTAAAGTGTTACTTTACTACTCAAACCTAAGCCTGCAAGTTGTACACTTACCTCCAACAATAAATCTACTGACTTATGTAAGGTACATTCACCTAAGATAGCCTGGTTCCTAAGGCAGCCCACTTTTCGAAATTTTACTAGTTATTAAGTCGAATGAGCGCCTATGTTCGATTAATTAATTAATTTTATTCAGAAATAAATGTGTAATATTGTGATGAAGTTTGTTTTCTGAAAAAAAACTTTTTTTATCATTTAAATATGCCAAAAATATGCCTTTCATATTATATCCAACACAATTTATTGTCGAAAGCTTTAGGAACCAAGCATTACAAATACGGGCGCTGCATATAGGTAAAACGCATTAGTTTAAAGACGACGATTGGCCTAGAGACATGATTTTAAATACTAAAATCAGCATTTCAAATTTAACGAAATCTTCCAATGCTCAAGAATTTACAGCAATATACTAGATATTATCGAAGGACCATTATATTATCATGTTATCACTAGCCTCTACGTTTACTATTCGACATACAACGTACAAATTAATACTTTCTAGCATAGCATGCTCAGGTATAAATCAATTAATTGGAAAGACAAATTAATAGGATAAATCTGACCACAGTAGTTCCAAAGGCTGATATTAAAGTAATTGCGTACTCGCCAATCACCATCTGATTCAATTGCAACTGGTATCTAGTTAAAATAAATTACACAAGTTATAACTTACCGCACCAATTAGACGGTTGAGAAAATTTATTTTTAGAGAAATTAAATTTTGTATTCAAGTAATACTGGCGCATAGTTTTGTAATAATACAATTGAAAATCTTAACAAGCTTTAATTACTTAAAAAAATAATGATAAAAAGCAAGATTAGATATAATAGGAGTCATTTAGAAGTCTCGGCATCATATTCTTTCAAATAGTTCTGAAAGATGATTTGTAGAACTTCTATTTAAAGTAGGTAGGTAGTTTCGGACAAAAAGTTTTATACCTGGCTCGTACCTGCGTACCTGAATACCCGGAACACCATTACGTTTACACAAAGCGTAACCCGTAAAGCTATTTCAAATTCCTAGCCAGAATGTAAATGGTTTTAAAATGGACGCTTAGACAATTTGATGCAATTTTCCCTGCTTCAATGATATTCGTAGTCTTTTTTCTGCTACAGAAAATTGATATTTTTTTTTTGATTAACCTTAAAGTGGTTTCTGAACCAAAAACGTTAACAGAAACATTAATCACTGGAAGTTATGGCAAAAAATATTAATGTCACAATTTCACCTTGTAGTTCCAGCTGAGACTGGAAAGTTTTATAATGCAGTCATTAAAAATATACTTAAGTAATTTCTCAAAAGATTTTCTGCATTGCAACAGTGGGAGGACCGTGAAACATTTATAAATAACACTCTTGTGAAGTTATGACTTGGTGTCGGACGAAAGCGATTGTTTCAGTGAGCTATATTGTAGCGTGGATTGGCAAGAAATTGTGATCTAGAATCGAGATAATAGGTACTATAACAAAGGAGTTGTGGGAAAAGAAACTTACTTTTATGCTAGATGTACACGGGCGTTAAGAATTCCGCAACGGTCAAACGAGGCATTTGGAACAAATTAAAAGAGATCTTTGTATAAAATTAAAACCAGCACGCCTCAAAGTTACCTCTCAAAGGATTAAGGCGATAAGAAAATAAAATGAAATGCCTGACTTAGCCAAGATAAGGGATTAGACCAAATAAGGATTCAGGTCTCGAAAAATAAATCCAAAAAATTATTAATGGAAGCTGGAATTTTTGATATCTGCAACAACTGATTGACTAAATTACTAATAGGAACATGTATTTATTTAAATAGAAAATAGTCAAATACAAGTCAAAACTAATTTAAAAACGACGATCATTCATTCATGGTGTGATCCAGATATTTATTTGAATTTACTTTTTGGGAGTTGATAACGAGAACTACATACCTAAATCACAATTTTTGAAGAGGTTTACTTTTACTGCAGTCAATATTATATGCCATAACTGGTCGAAGTTGAAGCTATTCATTCAATTGAACCAACACTTAGCTCTTAATCTAGATAAGGCAACCTAAACAAGTTTGGCACGGCAATCGTTTGTAGTCGTACCACTCGTACCTACTTACACTTGTTAACTTTGCTACGTCACTCACGTATTTAACACGTGATAAAATTTAACTTTATTTTACTCGGCCATTTCCCTGTAATTCTATTTCTATTTTAACGACCTTTTTATGCTTTTAGTATCGCCTATCTTTTTATTTATGAATTCTTCAAAGATACCTTCGCAAGGTGTGAATCCATGCATGGTAGTGCGAGCATTTTTTGTTTCATGCCCAACATTAATTATAAGTAGGGAAATGGTTTTCTGTCGACGAATATTTTGTAGCTTAAAAGAGCTACGAGCAAATTACCAATTATAAATTGATAGAAGCGTACCTACCTAAACTTCAGTAATTTCTTCCAATTTATACGCTAACGTTCTTTGCCGCCCATTTAGTATCAATAAAGAAACAGCCCTCGAGGCTTATTTGAAATAGCGTATAGGTGTTAATGCTCCTTTGAACATAAACCATCTATTGTTTTAAGTTCTTGGAGCAGTTTAAAAATGGCATTAAAATTTCTGGGATACCTTTTCTCAACATGTATTTATCTCTCAAAGACGATTGTTAACTCTTTTTTATTCATTACTCTAAGCTGTAGTTTTGTTTAAGTTTATTATTTTTTTGCTCAATACGTGAGAATATTGTTTAAAAATGGTATTAAACGAAAGTTTTTTTAATTTTTCCGCTATTTGCCTTTCTTCGATTCTTTAATGTGACTTTATTTAGTTGTAAGTATTATGTTTTTGTACCTACTATTTTGGCTTTACGTTATTAAATTTTTTTCTTACATCGTTACATTTCTTTTTGGCAGTTTATTTTTCATTTTAATTTGCCATTTTGAAACAAACTTTTCAACTCACGATTTTAATGTCTAGGTTGTTAACGAAATCCTTTTATAGGTGGAATTTAAATTAGGTTTACCAAAGCCGGCAGAACTAATAGTTTCCCATCTTGCGATATTCAAATTTTATTCAATGTTAGGTCAAAGGCCTTCTATACTTTCATGTAAAAAATAATATTATATCTACTGTTAGGTACTTAATGCTTAGTTTATGTTCTATGATCTATTATAGATTTACAAAGGTAGTAGGTATCTAAGATAAAGTGACTGTATGAATTCTTGGAAAACAATTACTAACAGGAAAAATAATACCAACAATACCATAGAAACACATACAATACACATAAACGTTTACGAATAGCTGAAATAATTCAATGAAAGAAAGCGCGCGATGAATAACAGCGGTAATAAAGGCAACAAAAGATTAGGAATTATGAAAGGAATATTGTCAGCGTCAGGTTGTCGGCCCCCGTGACGTCACCGCACTGACCACTCCGAGAGCCGACACAATGGCCTTCTCAGAAGGAGCAGATGCGCCCGAGCCGCTATTTACCGCGCCCCTCGCCGCTCCTCGAACACCGGCTCCCTATCGGGACACCACATCTCCTCCGAAAATATTCACAAAACATTTGAATGACAAAACAGCTCATTACATTATTGCAAAACTCCAAAATGACGCAATCCATAGGAACGACTACAAAAAACTCACTTTGAATAAAATAGTTAAGTGGAAACGAATAATCATAATATTACCGGCTCGCCGCGCACCGACCAGGTAGACGCTAATTTACCTGTACGAGCGGCGAGCGCGTACCGCTCCAACGTATCATTAGTACCGGCACAGATATAATGATACCGCAGTCGCCGGCCCGCCCCGTGTCCTCGCCGCACGAAGAGCATTGCAACTTCCATGGATGAGTGTGGATCTAGTCATGATGTATAACATGCACTAAACCTCCACTCATCGAAAGAAATTGACCTTTGCGCTAGCAATCATATCCGAAGAACGATGCACTGAACGCACTGATTGTTCGCGATGTCACGTTGCACCAAACCGAACGTCAACGAGCACGTTGCCGTGTTTTTTCAACAAAAAAATAATGCAGTACCGCGCGCGATCGGCACGGCTCGACCGCACGCAACGACCGTCCGCAACGAAATAAACGGTCGAGATTTGAAATCTGGGAAGCTTGACGCTGCGCGTGCGGCGGGCGGGGGACGCGGCGGCGGCCAATGGCGGCGGAGCGCGCGCAATCCGTGACGTGGGGGGACCGCGGCCGCTCCGCGCTCCTCGATTTTATCTCTCAAGAATATTTTCTTTCCCACTCGCTCCCTCGACCGTTCAACCGTCAGCGGAAGTGAAATAAACGTGCGCGTAAACAGTAGGAGTAAAGCTAGTACCGGCCACCGCTGGACATCTGCCTACGAACGTAACGAACTTCCAGCTAATCAAAGACTGAAAATTTATTCATGGCATGAGCTACGAGGCAATCTGTAAGCTATTAGAGCAAACTAGGCAAAAACTATCGGTCCCGGCGCTAAAACTATCAAGAATAACTCGTCGATCCTGTTGTAACGTCAAACCTGTACCTCAATAATTTACCTTAGCCTCGGTCATGAAACGAACGCGAGGGGCATTTGACTATCCCCGGTTTTTTACCGCAATATTTTATATTACATTGCCATAATCAAGTTTCATGTTATGAGTAAAAACCGTTTTAGGTTTAGCATTTATATAACTTTATAGATTATTCTGAAATAATCGTTAAGACATGATAGCATACTTAATATGTATGCTAATTCCTAAGCTAATGTACCTACCTACCTACATGCTAAAATCCGGTGATCATTGAACTCCTCTGGTGGAGCCGATGAACATGGACGATATGCATTTACCTACCATGTGAACTGAGTAAGCAAGAAATCTTACAAAATAGGACAAGCTGACACGCTGCAAAAAAGTCGAAATAAGATTCTCAGTAAGAAACACAATATGCATGTTCTCCGTATCCGTGTTACGCTGACTCCAAGTGAACGCTCCAATTGTCATTACTCATTTATTACAACACAACTTTACAGACCTGCAATAATTTTGTGGCTCGTGGCCAAAATCGACTAATACCGATTAGGCTGTTGCAACACTTGTCAATACAAACTCATTCATATACAAAAAACTCAAAATTCACACTCGTCTGATAAACGTCCTCGAATAATTAGTGAAACATGCACTTTTTGTATGCATATATGCCCATCTCATAACAACTTTAAGTAATTCGCATCAGGTTGAACTTGCAATATTATGCTTGGCTATATAGCTTTCTATAACCTGAGACCGCTATAGTTTTAGAGACACTTTCGAGTCTCAGAATATAGAATAATTCTGTTCTATATTCTGAGTTTCGAGTGTTACTTTTATACACTTTACACTACGGTCTTTTTGTATATTAATGTACAGACTGCTCATAATGACATCAAAACACGTTAATTTTAACGGTACTACTAGTTTAAATCATAGTCCTTATTTTTTTTAAACCAGACATAGTTACTAGTTAAATTTAATAAAAAAGTATACAGTGGGAGAGAGGAGCGGATCTGTATTAGGGGGTAAACACAAACAACAGCGGCGCGAAATTCGCTGTTGGCTGTAGCCAGAGTGTTAGCGTAGCGCAGGTGAAGGGACGCAACAAGTTATATTGTAATTTTTAATAGACTTTTCACTATAGAAAAACCACAACCCA
Source organism: Lepidochrysops patricia (assembly GCA_018230145.1). NCBI lineage: Eukaryota > Metazoa > Arthropoda > Insecta > Lepidoptera > Lycaenidae > Lepidochrysops > Lepidochrysops patricia. The sequence goes on from DWAK01000433.1 coordinate 8,515, forward strand.
GCCTACCACTTGCGTTGGATTTCGCAAAATGCTATTTCAGCTTATGACCATATTGTTTAATATTTATACGAATCAGGCGATATACCGTAATTTACTTAGTAGATTTTACGAGTATAGGTAAATCTATTAAAACACGCTTATAGCCTAGAGTCGAGCTCGGCCGCGAGCAAATGAATGGCGGCAATTTCATCCTTCCCATTGAAATAACCTTTTTGATGTAATTATTTAATTAAGTAATAAAAACCTTGTACTAAAACTTTGTTTATTATTTGAAAACTCCATATCGGTAACGGTTAAATGTCCTAGAGGTGGGTCCTGAGTTGTTGAACTAACGTTAGGTGGGTCTTAGCCCAGGCAACTTTGGGAACCTAGACGATATTAATAATAAACTGGCCTAGACGATAAACAAAACTTTCTACCGCGATATTAGTTTGCCTGTTAGCGAGTGTTTTATCACAGACCAATTATCAGTTATATGCTGATTATTTCATTCAATTATTTAGGTGTTTCGACGTCTTGTGTGTACTATTTAAAAATTTGAAAGTAAAATATTTTCATGTTTTAAAGTATCATTTTTGTTAGTCTCTTCCTACCTTTCTCGCGCGCGTATTGCGTTGTGTACGTGGGAGTGGGACAGCCAAATAAACTGAAATTCGAATGCATGAGAATTGAGGTCTAGTCCATAACTAAAAGACAAAGTACAAAATAAAAACAGTTTATTCTTCTCTACAATCTATGGATTATTGTTGGCCATGATGATAGTACAGCCGAGGTCGGTAAGCTGCATGACCTCCGCACCACCGTCCAACAGTCTGTGCGAGCTGACTGCTAACTTCTCACTTATAGCACATTTCTGCTTGTTAGTTAGATAGCCACTTGTGGTCACTGTCGCACTAAGTTGCTCCAACAGCTGTGCTGCAGAGTACGCCTCCATTAGAAACCTGCAAATGTCGAGTGTTCTATAATAGTATATTATGCAACTAGTGCGATAAGTTGTCAATTACGCACGAGAGAAGTTAGAGCGTTCATTTCCTCGAGTGAGCAATTGACAATACCGCGCGAGTGCAATATACTATTTTTAACACAAATACGAGAATAAAATTAAATATTTCAGCGCCCGCCATTGCAGAAACTTCGCGAGCAGTGTTCGAAACTTGAAAACGAGTGCGGTTAAACTTAAGTGTGCGACTATGTTCTATACCAAACGCAAAAGCATGCAGGAAATAGTACTTAATGAGTGTTAAAAATAATATGTTGTACTTAATAAGATGTTATAAAAACCCCGTGGCTCCACCTGACTAGCTGCACAAGGATACAAAATATTTGTGGTATGTTTACTTCTTCATTAAAAATAGCCAACATATTTCAATTTGAATCAGGAATTATGCTAAAAAACGAATTCGACCCTCTAGTGTGTGCTACTCAATACAAAAAAAAATCTTTCTTTCTTTATGGTATCTAAAACAATCTATACTAATATTATAAAGCGGAAGAGTTTGTTTGTTTATTTAAACACGCTAATCTCAGGAACCAATAGGAGCGGAGCAGTCATATAAAATGTGTGCGCAGAATGCACAGCGACGGGTAACATTTTACATGTCACAAAGATACCTACAATTAAATGCGGGCGAAGTCTAAGGGAAAAGCGAGGCACTATTAAAATTATTAACTTACTTTTCCACAAACTTTTCAAGTTCACTATAACTCTTGATGCCAACATATTCATTGACTACATTATCTGGAACAAGACCAGTTACCTGAAATTATATTATTTTTACATCAGTATAAACCAATAAGTAGATAAAAAAATAATTCAAATATCTACTTCCTGAGTAAAAAGTACAAATGAGTAGAAGTAGTAGAAGTATCCCACATCGTAACAAAATAACCTACCTCTATAAGACCTTCAGCTGTGATTTTCCCCAGCAAACGCTGGCAACACTGCATGGCTGTGAGTGCTCTACGCAAATCACCCTCACAGGTGTCTACAGCTTGATGCAGCACCATACCATCTCCAGCATCCACACCTTCTGCCTCACACACATCTTGAAGACTGAAAATTATTTATTTCTGAATTGTGAAATGGTATATAATTAAGCAAATAGTGTGGTAAGATGTCTATTGAACACAATAGAAGTTGGACGCACTAGCAAAGCAAGTAATTTTGAACATGGGCAAACAGCTCTTTTATTATATAATATGGTACTTATGCCACTCTATACTAATATTATAAAGTGGAAGAGTTTCTTTGTTTAAAC